>VKOC01001942.1:0-59402 GCA_009364415.1 Spea multiplicata | reverse complement strand
TTCAGCATAGATGTAGCATAGATGCTGGGGAAAGACAGAATAGGTGTTTTCATTTAATAGACATGGTTGGAACGGAGATTCAGCATGTAACCAAACTTGTTGTTTAAGGCTCTGAGTCTTTTTTATTGAACTAAAAAAAGGGATGAAGCGAGGCATCACAGGATATGTTTCTTCTTCGAGCAACAGCTCTTAAATGAGAGCAGTAGCTGCAGTGTGACATATTGTTTACAGTGTCACAGGGGCATGATGTCACAATTGCTTGGGATCCAAGGAGCATGTTTCTCTTGGTATGCCGGCTCTTGAATGTAACCAATTGCTGATGCTGTTGCAATGGCGATGATGTCACAATTGCTTGGAATGGGCAGTGCAGAAAAGCTACTTTTAAGCATTCAAAACTGACAGTGGTCATTACTGACCATCCTTTAACAAGTCACCTTTCAATAAAATGTTTCTTTTGAAAACAATATTACTCTTTGCAATGAAAATGAGGGAATGGGACCTCAGTTGGGAAAAAAGACTGAATCATTTGATATGATTATATATATATGGGGATATGATAGAAACATTTAAATACTTAAAGGGAATCAATAAGATAAAGGAAGAGAGTTTATTTAAGCTTGATCACGAATGATCAAATCATTTGAAATCTCTCTCGGGACAGAAACCTCCAAGCAGGGACAGGGTCTTATATTTTGGACATCTTCTGCTACAAAAGCCACCAACCATTTAGAAGACCACATTTCAGCATAGATGTAGCATAGATGGTGGGGAAAGACAGAATGGGTGTTTTCATTTAATAGACATGGTTGGAACGGAGATTCAGCATGTAACCAAACTTGTTGTTTAAGGCTCTGAGTCTTTTTTATTAAACTAAAAAAGGGATGAAACGAGGCATCACAGGATATGTTTCTTGGTATGCCGGCTCTCTAATGTAACCAATGGCTGATGCTGTTACAATGGCGATGATGTCACAATTGCTTGGAATGGGCAGTGCAGAAAAGCTACGGTATACGGTCTACGGTATACCGGTCTACGGTATTTGAAATCTCTCTCGGGACAGAAACATCCAAGCAGGGACAGGGTCTTATATTTTGAACATCTTATGCTACAAAAGCCACCAACCATTTAGAAGACCACATTTCAGCATAGATGTAGCATAGATGCTGGGGAAAGACAGAATGGGTGTTTTCATTTAATAGACATGGTTGGAACGGAGATTCAGCATGTAACCAAACTTGTTGTTTAAGGCTCTGAGTCTTTTTTATTGAACTAAAAAAAGGGATGAAGCGAGGCATCACAGGATATGTTTCTTCTTCGAGCAACAGCTCTTAAATGAGAGCAGTAGCTGCAGTGTGACATATTGTTTACAGTGTCACAGGGGGCATGATGTCACAATTGCTTGGGATCCAAGGAGCATGTTTCTCTTGGTATGCCGGCTCTTGAATGTAACCAATTGCTGATGCTGTTACAATGGCGATGATGTCACAATTACTTGGAATGGGCAGTGCAGAAAAGCTACTTTTAAGCATTCAAAACTGACAGTGGTCATTACTGACCGTCCTTTAACAAGTCACCTTTCAATAAAATGGTTCTTTTGAAAACAATATTACTAGCCACCAACCATTTAGAAGACCACATTTCAGCATAGATGAAATGTGGTCTTCTAAATGGTTCAGCATAGATGTAGCATAGATGCTGGGGAAAGACAGAATGGGTGTTTTCATTTAATAGACATGGTTGGAACGGAGATTCAGCATGTAACCAAACTTGTTATTTAAGGCTCTGAGTCTTTTTAATGGAACTAAAAAAAGGGATGAAACGAGGCATCACAGGATATGTTTCTTCTTCGAGCAACAGCTCTTAAATGAGAGCAGTAGCTGCAGTGTGACATATTGTTTACAGTGTCACAGGGGGCATGATGTCACAATTGCTTGGGATCCAAGGATCATGTTTCTCTTGGTATGCTGGCTCTTGAATGTAACCAATTGCTGATGCTGTTACAATGGCGATGATGTCACAATTGCTTGGAATGGGCAGTGCAGAAAAGCTACTTTTAAGCATTCAAAACTGACAGTGGTCATTACTGACCGTCCTTTAACCCCTTCAGGACCGGGATTTTGATACTAAGGTGTCGCTAAAGGACCAGAGCCGTTTTTGTGTTTTTGCCATGTCTGTCTTCAACTGTAATTTCTCTCTTATCAATTGGTGCACCCACACAAATCATATATTGTTTTTTCAGCACAAGTAGGGCTTTCATTTGATACCATATTAAGCTGGGTAGTACATTGTTTTATTTGAAAAAAACTGGGAAAAGTGGGGAAAAAATGAAAAAAATTCATTTTTTTACAGTTTTGTATACATACAAATTGTACACACATTGAACCAATGGGAAAAAACTATCCCAAATATATTCATTAACTTGTCATGATTTGGAAACCACCCAACATGGCCAGGATTTTTATCTATTTTGACCAGTATAGGGCAAATATTGCAAGGCATGCATCACGTTTTTGAAATGTAATTTTTTTCAAATTTGGCATCATAGTCTAATAACTGCAATAGTCGTCACAGATACTGATTATCCCCCCAAAATTATATGTTTATGAACAGTAGATAAGTCAAGGTGTACAACTAGGGTAATTTTGACAATTTTCAAACAGGGATTTTATCGCCAATTGCTGCCAAATTTTTTTTTGCATATGTTGCAATGTTGCATTAGATTTTATATTATATTTTGTATAGAATATGTGCAACTGCAGAAAAAAACACCAAATTGTGTTCACCAACATACACCGGTTCCAACAAGGCCTCACATGCATGGTTCATGCATTTTTTGAGGAAGCTATGAGGGCAAAACTGGAACATGCGCATTTTCGTTTTCACATTTGGAATTTTCAGAAATTGGTTTCCTGGGCCCATATCCCATTTGGGACATTTTGGAAGCCCCCCACTGTAAAGTACCCCATAAAAGTATATATTTATGAACAGTAAACGAGTCAAGGTGTTCAACTAGGGTAGTTTTGACAGTTTTCAGCTAGCCATTTCTTCACTGATGTCTGCCAAACTTCACAGAGAAATTATTTTATTGCGTTTTTAACGCATACATTTCAATGTTGCACTGAATTTCTTGCACACCATAAGTGCAACAGTGGAAGAAAGCACCACATTTTGTTCACCAACATCCCCCGATTCCAACAAGGCCTCACATGCATGGTTCATGCATTTTTTGAGGAAGCCATGAGGCCATAACTGGAACATGCGCAAGTTTTCAGGAATTGGTTTACTGGGCCCATATCCTATTTGGGACATTTTGGAAGCCCCCCACTGTAAAGTACCCCAAAAAAATATATATTTTTGAACAGTAGACGAGTCAAGGTGTTCAACTAGGGTAGTTTTGAGTTTTCAGCCAGCCATTTCTTCACTCATTTCTGCCAAACTTCACAGGGAAATTATTTTATTGCGTTTTTAACGCATACATTTCAATGTTGCACTGAATTTCTTGCACGGCATAAGTGCAACAGTGGAAGAAAACACCATATTTTGTTCACCAAGATCCCCCGATTCCAACAAGGCCTCACATGCATGGTTCATGCATTTTTTGAGGAAGCTATGAGGGCAAAACTGGAACATGTGCATTTACATTTTTTTAAATATTTTTTTTTTATCAGATTGCTTGTAAGTGACAGGTTTAGGCCGCTGACATCAATCAGGGAGACCGATCAATAATCAGCGACTTAAAATGTCACCGACAAGTGATCAGGTAATAATTATGATTTTTTCACCCTAGATGACCCCTCTCTCTTTGTAGAGCAGGGTCATCCGTGGGCTGCCATAATGATCCGATCACTCCTATTGGCCAGGAGCGATCTGATCAGCCCAGCATTTGACCTGGAAGCACCCTGGACTTTCAGGTCAGTGCTGTTATTTTTTTTTATTATTATTATTATTTTATTTTTTTTTTAATTTATTTTTTAATTTTTATTTTTTATTTTTAACTCTTTCAATGCTGATGCTCCATTGAAGCACAGCATTGATTGATATTTAGTCCCCACAAGCTTGTGGGGACTAATATTAACCCCTGCAATGCTGCGATGGGGGGTCATAAACAATCGCAGCATTGAAGGGGTTAATTGAGGAAGAGGGGGGGGTAGGGGGGCTGGTCTCCACACTAATGTGGAGACCAAAGAGCCCTGTCTCCCTGTCCCTGAAGCTGCCTCTGGCAGCTGGGACACAATCTCCAATAGACTGGAGATTGTAGGAGAGGAGTCTCTCTGATCAGCCCTACAGGGCTGATCAGAGGACTTCTGGGGGTTCGTTTTTGCTGCTGGAGGTCTGCCTGGGCTTCCAGGCAGACCACCAGTAGCAGACCCCCCTTAAAAACGGGAATTAACCCCTTCAATGCCGCGATCGCGGCATTGAATGCCGCGATTGCGGCATTGAAGGGGTTAACGCTGCACTGACGCTCTCATGGAGCGATCAGGCAGCAGGGGGGTGTTGGATCAGGTCCCCACACTTGTGTGGGGACCCATTCAACACCCCCACCCCTTCCCTGAAGCTGCCTGTGGCAGCTGAAACAGCGATTGCAGATTTTTCTGCAATCGCTGTTTCTGCCTAGAGAATCACTCCATGGGAGTGATCGTGGGCTTAGACACGCTGTGCTGTCTGCCCAGGACTCCTGGGCAGACAGCAGCAGCAGCGCCCCCGCGATCACCGCGATTGTGGTGATGTGGGGGCGTTTTTTAGGATAGACGTACCTGGTACGTCCCGGTCTACAGGTGAGTGTTAACCAGGAAGTACCAGGTACGTCCTGGTACTGAAGGGGTTAACAAGTTTGTATATGTTACAGTTTTATGCAGTCACACACCTGGTTAAAATGAAGACATCAAGGAGTGAGGCAGAGGTGGTAAGACGATACCACGTTGTACCCAACCACCAATACAGAATACCAAATACACGACCTGTTTAATGGAATAGAGAGATACTATTAGCAAAGCAGAAATGGAACATTGTGGAAAGAGCAAACAGAGAGAACACATCCATGGAAAGAAAGAGATGTTAACATAGGGAATACAGACCATATGACAAAAACCAAAAAAACACACATATAAATATAAAACACACTTAAGGGGGAGATAACAAAAGGGTGCTGGTATTAACAGAAAGATTAATGCATACACAAAAGCAGAATGAAAAAATTCAAAACAAAACATGCTATAAACAGAGGGAGAATATAAACCTTTGGGAGAAGAGTGAAAAAATCCTGAAGAAAATATTGAGAGAATGCAGAGGTTTGGGCACAATTGTATGCACTAATCCTAGATGTTGTTTGTTGGAAAACTAACTAGATTTCAACAAGGATCCTGCTCTGTTCAGTGCAAACCTGATGGTAGCCTTATTAACTCTTACAAGAGCCTTATTAAGCAATTTCAGTAGCAGTATTAATTTTATGTTTGGAAAACAAGGGTGACTACCATGCTAAGGATAACAACATCTAAACAGCCTTGCAGGCTTCAGTGTAGACTTCAGTCTCCATGGAAAAAAAGTAGGGGCAATTGTCAAGAGAATGAGTGGCACAAATAAAAAACATAGATCAGTATACAGTCTGTATTAAGCATACAAAGATGCGAAGGATGAGAAATGTTATCACATCTACAGAAAGAACTATCTATAATGTGCACTCTCATTTTGTGACAGCTGTATTTTCATAAATATTATATATACTTCTGCAGGCACAGAGTGCTATATATGTTGGTTTGTCATGCACCTATAGGCTTCTGACCTGGATATGAAAGCAGAAGCCAGGGCAGCTGCTCAATATATTTAATCCACTTTCTCCAGCGAGAGACACGTGTAGATTCTTGATCCAACTTAGAATGACCTGGAGGAAAAAAATGACTACAAGAGTGACCTACAGCAAAATGTGTTTATCTACACATATAATAGCAAAACTGCTACCTAAAGCCAAATATGCGGGACTGCAAATAAAATGCAAACAATCTTTAGATCGTGTGCCCAGATCATCAGAACAGAAAAGCCCCCTGCATGCTTATGATTTTTTGTAAAGCTTAAAGGGGCACTCCAATCATCATATGCAGCTGAGTTTCCGTTTAAATTATGAGTTGTCATGTGACCACTCGGTGCATAAGGTGCACTTAAGTCCCACAAGGTGGCAGGCATTAAAGTGGGAATTTTTAAAGGTCCACTCAACACATTTTACTGCAGGCCTGCTTTAGGTATGGCAGTTAGCAAATAAGACTTAACTAATGCAATTCCTCCCCCATCACCTATAAAAGTCTAAGTAAAACCACACAACCACACCCTGAAAAACAAAACAAAGTCCCTCTTTGATCCCTAGAAATGTTCAGAGGTATGCAGAACCATCGGCAACTAATAATAATAATAATCGTATGTGACTGTAAAAGTCCAACATCATCAGCTGGTTTGATTTGATCATTTATTAAACAGTTGTAAACTATTGTAATAAGTTAATACTTATTTTTTCAGGAATATATTATTTAACAATGAGACAAATACATTTTTAACTATTTGGTAAAATTTTAATTTGCATGAATATCCTCTTCACATTTTTTGTTCGTAGATGTGAAAATGGTTGGGACTTATATAACACCCACAATTAATTGTATTAATAGATTAGTTAAGCAATTGGAGGATACGTTGTTCTCCTGAGAGCTGAAAAACCTTACTAGAGCCAAATTGCAGCCAAGTTAAATGTCTAAGGGGAGGAATAAAAAGCTCACTAGTAAGAGTGTCTGAAACCAAATCATTTTCATGGCTATCCCACCCAAATCACAAGACCTCGACCCCACTGAAGACTTTTGGGAAACTGAAAAGGCGAAACACAGTGTAACATCGCTAGACACTCTCTGGGACGCACTAGAGGAGTGCTGGTATAATGAGGATTGTAAAATTTTGCACAAACCTGTAGAATCAATGCCAAATATTAAGAATTTTCATTATGTAGTAACAAACATTTGTTTTTACTTCTATGAATAGCCACACAAATATACATACACAGCATCTCACCTAACATTATTTGTGTTATTTTGGAAGAGATCTATGATGTACCAGGTAGTATGGCACATCCATTTTTGAGATAGAAAGGCCACTTTATTCCTACCCTGAAACTCCTTACATCAATAGTAATAAAAAATATGTAATATGGGGTAATGTGTAAAACATGGACATGGTCCTCTGAAACATAAAAAAATACGCATGAGTGGTATGACTAATAAGGAGATGTTGCTGAACATAAATTGTTCAGCTGTGACGCTTACAGTATAGGAAAAATTTGGTTTTGATGATGATTTTTTTTACTGGAGTTGCAGGAAAGAAAAGTAAATCTTTTATTACTCCATAAATATTTTTCATATGTAAACTATTATCATAAATGTATGATTCATTTGGTTGTAGGACATTAATATTACTTATCATAGGCGTTCCTCCATTTGTCTTTGCACCACTGTGTGCCCCCTACCCCGTATGATTTCTGGAGACACCAAATTTTACCTGCATATTCTTCCTCAGATGAATATCCTGAAGATGGGTTAGACCGATCATATATTGGTTGTGCTTGTGAGAATCCATTATCGTTGAAGCGGTTATATGAGACATCCAATCCTGTTCGTTTGCGCACAAGATCACTGTCTCCTGGGGCAGAAATCAACAAACAAGCTTTATTAACTTTTCCACATCCAACTATGCCAGCAAGCATCCCAGTAAACTTCAGATATAATTCAAAGGGCTACAACTTAATATAAAAATGCTCTGATTATTGGGTAAGAAATAACTTATGAAGTTTTTTTTCTCCTATCGCGGAGGGGCAGACCACATGCAGGCTGGAATGCATGTGGCAATAACAAATATAATTTGTTTGTAAAACCAGTGCGAGTAATTTCTGAACCAACAAAGCATTATTTGGGTTATGATGAAATATTTGCCAGGATTTTGAGCAGAAAAACATAATGGTAAAGATAACTTTCTTCCTGCACTTCAAATACAAAAAAGTGCAATACCTATTTTACATTATGGTAGTTACAGCAGAGCCATAAGTAAGGTGCTTGCACAATGCCAGAGGCTGTGTCAAATGTTGTTGCATCTGCTTCTTGAAAGCGGAGGGAGGTACAACGGGGCACAGGGACATTTTTACTAGGCCACTCAAGCACACCCCTCATGTTATGGCTCCTGGGACAGCTTCCTCTCTTGCCCCATCAAAGCTACAGCCCTGACCTGTTCAGATATGAGATCTGAGATCTATGTATATATATTTGGGTGTGTATTTTTTGTGTGAGCATGGATGTGTAAGTGTTTGTTAGTTAATATAAGTGTGTGTAATTTGTGTAATTGTGTTTACATATGTGTGTCAGAGTGTATGTTGGAAGGGGGAAAAAGAAGGCGCATACAAGCTGTTTGGGGTTAAGCTGCTTAGGGGCAGGAGCAATCAAGCTGTTTGGGGCAAATGTGGCATTGTTGTACATGTTGCTTGGTGAAGTTGGGGGCCCTGGAGCAATTTTTGCACCAGGGCCCTGGGGTTTCTAGTTACACCTAAAATCTAATGGGACTGCCAGATCTGCAGTTGGATGGTTGTTAATGCGACTTACCCCAATACGATCCTTCATAGCCTGTGCCTTGGAGAGCTTCTGACACATCCCCTGAGTCTCTGCTAACATAGGTAGATGTCTCACTGTAGTATGAGTGTTCGGTTGGTTGCCGTGGGGTAGGTAAACGTTTAACTGTGGTCACCTTCCTCCTCAGGCTCCTGTAACGAAGAAATTAACTGATGGCACTCTAAGTCTTAAAGAATATGGTACACTAAGAAGCCTTAACTTATTTCTTTTATAGAACATTTGAAATTGTAATCTTCCCCACATTATGCCTCAAGACATTTCATTTTGTCTTGTGATAAACCTACCGCTAGTCAGCTCCAGAACTTGCTATGCAAGCATTGTGGAGGACATCTAATATTGAAATCAATGGGAGCACTTTTCAGCAATTCTACCTTTATCCAGCAGCATACTTACAGTAATTAAGACTTAAAGTAGCATTTACAACCTGACTGGAAACTCTCTGTGCTCCTTTTATTGTTTTTCTATGGTTTCCCCTTTATGTAAATGTTTTTTGTAGAGGGGTGTATAGTAAACAGTAAGAATGTCGTCTGCCAGAAATGTCTTTGGCTTACTTACTTATTACTCAGACTTGTGCCTGTTCTTGGTTCTAAGGCTGGATTCTGTCAACCTTCCCCTGAACATTTTAACTATAGTTGACGTTTTATTTTAAGTAATAACATATAAATAAGAAATGACATTAAAAAAATCTCATTTCATTGTATGTTGTGCTGTATGTAAGAGCTATCACACTGCTACAGCATCACATGCTTTGTATTGGTATCTTGCCCTAAGATATTAGCTTAACTCAGGAAATGCACACTTGTAACTTATTTCTAAAGCTAGAGGGTCATACGTGTGCTGCTATAGCAAGGTAGAGTGCATCAAGCTTCCTTTGGAGCAGACAGCTGGATCCCAATGCAGAATTCATAGGGGAGTCTCAGAAGTGGAATTTGCATCAAGTTCCATATTTGGATGGAAGTTAAATGTAAACGGTGATTTGCCTATTATTTCCCGTGTTCTCTTGACGGTCTAGTGTCCTATACAGACCCGCCCATACAGAATTCATATTAAAGTACTTTAATAAGCATTCTTTAACCTGTATGAAAAAAAATTAAATCATCCCTGGATCATTGCGTTCCTTTATCATTGTGTTCATTGTTATCCCTATTAGAAGAATGTATTAGACTATAGGTTTGAAACATGCATATAATTTATTTCTATAACTTATTACGTCACCAGTCTGATGTAAAGGCAGGGAACCACATGTATATTCAGAATCCATCCTATTCAGACCATCTTTCTTATCAGACATAGTCGACTCTTTAGAGTAAGCATACCTTCTAACATTTCAAAATGGCCATGAACACACACTTGAATTTAAGTGTGTGGCTGGAGGAGTGAATAGGGGGTAGGGGACAAACTATTTGCCACCGTTGATATGATTCCAGTTTCATAGGTGAGAACATAATATGTATGGTGATTACTGAACAGAAGTGACATTATAGGATAAATGCTGGTTGTGTAGTGCAGGTGGGGCTGTGTGTTACTGAGGACCACAAAGCTTCCTGTATAACTGCTGTTTCCTCTCTGTGCAGAGCAGGATATGATACTGTTGAGCTATTGAGGGCTTCTGTGTCACATTAATTATACTAAAAGCAAAACAAAAACATACATATGTCTTCCTAACCACAGCAGCAAATACTAAATCATACATGTGCGGTTATATATAACCTTGAATTAATAGTACCACCATAATATCCAATGGATTGCCCTAGTCTCCATAGGTTGATAAGGTTGAAACAGGTTACCAAACTTCCCAGCATCACTTTTGATGCATAATCCTATAAGGTATTAAAAACACACATAACATTAAAATTTATAGCATATATACATACACTATAGTGCTTACCTTGCAGGACTGTCCCTGTATAATAGATGACTTTCAACACTGCTGTTGCTAATACGGTCATCCTCATGCTCATTGGTTCCTAAACGCTTACTGCGACGTGACATGTTCTCCTGTGTTTATGGACAACATTTTTAGTAGATTTTACAAATGACCATAGCAACCACACAATATCTAACATAAAATATATATAGCACCAGAGGCATCTCAGATGGCAAAATAGCATTATACCTTATACCATTCTATACCTGCCCTTGGTTCATTCATATACTCATCTGAGAGAAAGGCTTGCCATTCTATGCTGGTGTAGTAATGCAGACTAAATGATGATCATGGGGTTAACTCCCACGCCATATAGTGTTAACATCCACCCATTATTATCCTTCCTGATCTTGGGTGTTTCTTACATGTCAAACTAGCTTAGCTTTTTGTGATCGGCGCGTCCCTCATAAAATGTAGTAGCTAAGACACGCTGAATTTCCGTGGCACCAACGAGTGATCATGGTGTAGTTCAGCTCGATAACCAACCTGTAAACCTAGCCCTTTGGAAGTGAATGCGCTCCTTATTGTTCACATGCTATGTTTCTGTCTAGGTAAACTTGCAGTCTAAACATTGGTGAAAGTTCCCTACTATTAAGGACCGTGTGTACTCAAGACTGGCGCAATTATTTGGCAAATTTTGAAGCCATAACAATTAGTAACTCAACATTACTGCGGTTTCCTGTTGAATGAATTGCATCAAAAATTGCCCGGTAAATATGGTCCAAAATTTTAATGTGCTGCTTATTAAACTGAAACTACTACTTTTCTTTGGTTCACAGAAAAGATTTTGTGCTGCGACTAAGAGTACGACATCAGCATTATGACCATTTTGGAACTTCCAATGACCCGCTGCAATTTTTATGCTAGTTTACCTTGTCTGTTGTAACAATTATCAGCTGGGAGTGTATTCTGTTGTTCCTTTTGCACGTCTTGTCCGGTCACCACTAAGCGTCAAGTATTTTTCCAAATCTGTCAAAAGTACCACTATTTTTTAGAGAATGGAAACACTGAAGCTAAAACCGATCTTAATCAACTATATTTAAAAGCATGTAAAATTAGAAAGAAAAAAAAGAATCATTTTCATAATATGGTTAGTTTAACAGTTTAACACCTTAGAATCAGCCCTACTACAAAAACAAAAAATGCACCACGTTGAAAATCATTAGGCAGGTACCTGTTATATTTTTAAAGTGAGAAAACAAAAAGGGGACAGTATGAGTAAAAGACAGCTGGTCTACAGGTGGAGAACAACGTGATTTCACAACAATGAGTAGTTCAAAAGCAAAACAGAACAATGTAGCAGAGAAAGAAGCCGTTTCATGGTAAGGCAAGGGTTAAACGTACAAAGCCAGCGTCTAGGAACAATTGTGAAGCATGAAAAAAAGTGAGCGTAGCATGAAAATGACCTAAATTCAGGCAATGACGTTAGCAGGGTCCCTCTCTGCGCTCCCTCACTGCGTGTTCAGGTGACAGTGACACAAACACACACACTGCTGTCATCTGAGAATGCCTGCGTTAAGCTCATCAGAACATCGTGATTGGCCTGTATGACTGTCACTCATGACAAAAAGGGGCTGTCTATTGGCGCGTTTGAATGCCAAGGGCGGAAACTGGCTTTAGGCTGTCTCCGCAGGAAAGGGCTGTACTTGGCTCGCTGCCTTCTTAACTGCTTCTGTGCCCAAGTACGTCACCTGTCTGTAGCGGATAACAGAATAAAGGCACCACTGACTTTTTGTTGTGCGACACAATTCTAAGACATCCTGTTCGCGGTTGCTACATTCCAATGGTTCCCCCCGGTTCCTTCTTGACACGCACAGCTACGTTCCCCTCCCTCCTCCTCAGCTCTTTGTTTGCATTTTTTTCCGTGTGGTTTTCTCCCGCCCTCTTAGTTTTAGTCAGTCTGTCTCTTTTTGTAGTATTCTTTCCTTTCTTAATTTTCTCCATCTCTAGCCTTTATACATTTCTAGTGTTTTTAGTTGTGGTTTTCTTCAGCTATCTTAGTTTTGTCAGCCTGTCTCTTTATGTAGTATTTATTCTTTCCTTCATTTTCTCCCTCTTTAGCCTTATTACCCAATAACTTGCAGAAAAAAGCAAAAAAAAACATTGGGTATTTCTAAACTCGGGACAAATAGTAGAATTTATTTAGCAGGTTGTTTTTATTAGCTTTTTTGGATGAGTAAAAGATTTTTTCGGGTAAAAGTCAGAAAATGTTTTTTTTCAAAATTTTTCATCATTTTATAATTTTTTTTTATAAGAAATTAGATTATATGATCAAAAAAATGTATCTGAAGAAACAATATAAGAAGAGCACCGCAAAAGTGTTATTGAAGTGGTCGAGTAGGGCGTGGCATAAGCAATGGGTTGGAGTTGAGAGTGCTTTACTTGCCGTTCCAGTGGATACATTTGCCTTGGCTGGGGGTTACCCATGCTCGTTGTTTAGCTGCTGATCACCCTTTTATTTCGGCGACCCTGCTACGGAGCACCAATATTTCCACCATTCCCTCACCACTTACACTGGTCCGTGATAATCCTGACTTCCCTCCAGGAATAGGGGTGGACCTCTTTCCGATGGTGGCGGCTACGGGGGGACTGAGATCCGGGCGTTCTTGTCATCTTATGGCCTAAGAACATTGCTGAATTTGATATCTCAGGACCCCCGACTCCTCTTGAGGGGTTTAGATACACCCAGCTTTGCAACTTTTTCTGGACTTTAATACGCAAGCATGAGATTTTTAGGGATCTTACAGCCTATGAAACTTTGTGTGTCCCGGCTCATGGTATATCGTTACTATACAGCCTTCTCCCTGCTCTATATCCAAATACCCCGTCTCATGAAGGAAAATGGGAAGACTCCTTGCATTTGTCTCTCACAGGGAACAATGGAATAAGATCTATATCCTTACCATTGTTCTATCAATAGTAGGGATCAAGAGATGTCCTACAAGCTCTTGGAGTGTTGGTACCGCCACCATCCAAATTAGCTCGCTAGAACCCTGATGTGAAAGATTAATGTTGGAGGTGTGGGTCAATCTCGTGCGCGATTCTCCACCTATGGTGTACATGCCCACTTATGTTTCAAATCTCCGTTTATTCAGGGAATGCATAAAAAAACCCATCACAAATCATACATGCGTAAAAATAGGCAGAGTCTCCCCTGACAATACAGTAAGACAGTAGTTCGTCAGACAAAGCCTTATACAGTAAGCATACCAGGGTCTGAAAGACTCCAACAGAAATAAGAAATATGGTACAGTAACAGAGACGGAGAGTCTCTGCCAATACAGTGCCATCAAGCAAAGAACATATCAAGGCAGGCGTCATACAAAAAGAACAAACTAAGAACATAAACGAGAGATACTCCAGGATGTCCATGTTAGTGTAATGTGAAAGACTAGCTGACCGCTTTCAATAAAAGCACATAAGTAAGTAAGTAAGTCACCTTATGAATCGTCAAGTAGGGCACATAAGGACCTTACGTCTGGCCCATCTCCCCCCCCTCCACCCAACGGACAAATGCCAAGAAAGCGCGGAGAAGCTACCAATAAATTCCAGGGGAGCCATTTGAGAGCGTTTTTGTATTCCTGACCTGTAGAGGAGGCCACCATATCCTCCAATTGCGCAATGCAATTTACTCGAGACACCCAAGCACTAATATAAGGGGGGCCCGCATTTTCCAAAACCTGGGGATAATTGCCTTCGCCGCCTGGATGAGATGAATCGTTAACGACTTCCTGCAAGTACCAAATGAGGATTGAACCTGGTGTAATAATAAGGCACCCGGGGATGCCACGAAACCAGGCTCTGCAATCCATGCCCACTTATGTTCTCTTTCTGGACATCATCGTCTTTGGTTTCACTGGGTGCAATTCCTCTCTGGTCCTGA
Organism: Spea multiplicata; assembly: GCA_009364415.1. Lineage (NCBI taxonomy): Eukaryota > Metazoa > Chordata > Amphibia > Anura > Pelobatidae > Spea > Spea multiplicata. The sequence goes on along the minus strand of VKOC01001942.1, from coordinate 44,947 downwards.
TATACGACCACACTTGGTGATCACGCCCACTACGTAACTTGAACAGTATGTCCCTTCCAGGCACCTTGGGGACTACTTCATCTCCTTTGATTTTCCCCATCTGTTTTCCTTTTTTTTCTCTCTTTGTCAATATGTACCCTCTCTCATCTCCCCCTTATGTTCTTTGTTGGTCAGCCCTCCCCCCTGGTTCCCCCTATTGTTTCTTCTGACCCCTTCCAGGTCTGCCACATATGCCACATTTTGCTGTGTCACAGGATTATTCTGGCTATATACTGGATGGGGTTTCTTGTGGTTCCACTCCTGTTCTGTCGCAAGGGATGCTTAGTCTGTGAATGTATGCTCTAATTGCTAATATTTCCATCACGGCAACCACTTTATACCATCTGCAATGTGTTGGGCTTGGATTTTAACATTCTCCCTCTTTTGTTTTCTGTACCCCCTCCCCTTCTAATGTTGAATAATTTCTGAAAAATGCTCAATAAACATTGAGTTACCCCAAAAGGTAAAAAAACAGACTGGTCCTTAAGGGGTTAAAATACACTTTAAATGTATGTGTTTTCTGGCATTGTGAGGAAAATACACATTCCTGCTGCATAGTCTCGGGACATTCTCAGTTTGAAAACCTAAAAAAGATGAGAATGTTAGAAATAACCTTTATTTGTCTTGTTTTCCGGTGTACAAGGTGCAACTGTAGGTCCTGATCACTCCCATGTGTATTTTATATTCAGCACTTCGGTTTGCAAACATGTATATCTATGACAGTCATCTACACCATTCTTTTCATGCATATGGTGCAAAACGCCCACATATCCTTTTTGTCAGTGTGCAGAAGGGGCAGCAGTTATTTATTGTATAAAACTCTTGTTTGTGCGGAGGTATACTAGTTGCTGGGGGAATCTTTTTTTGTTATGGTTTACAGTGCCACATGCCAAGTTTAAAAATATTACATTTTATTAATGACACAAGGCTTATATTATGCAATATCCTTCCTTTACTGTAATCCATAACACCAAAATGAAACCAGTAATAATGCAGTATACCAAGTGTTAAAGTATTACAACTGAACTTTAAAATACACCAATAAGAACACGAGCAAAGTTATATAATTAGTGGCCCCTTTCTTCTTAATATCCTCTTCTTTGCTACTTCCATAGCAGATAAGTATATGTTCCAGAGCTAGTCTATTATTATTATTTAAGCTTATGAAATTATTTTATTAAGTTTATTTAGGCATGCTTAATACATTTATTTTAATTGTTTTTAGTTTAGTTGAATTTCTTCACTGTGATTTTCATTTATTGCTCTTTAATGTTCAAAAACATTTATAGGTCAAAATAGGAGGACCCCCACTTTAACAAACAGATCAACTAAATATCACATGCAAAGCCTGCGTTGCAGGTATAGATCAAATGAGTTGTATTGGCCCCTAACCATTATCAGGACCTTTAATTCTTGGAGCGGGTCTCCCCAGGCCAATTTCCGCGTCAGGAGTTAAAGGTCTGTACAAGCGACTCTATTGGTCTCCCCAGGCCAAGTTCCGTGTCAGGAGTTACAGGTCTGTACGAGCGACTCTATTGGTCGCCGGCAGGGAGCTCCATTGGTTGATGGCAGAGGAGCTACCTGTCAGCGACCAATAGAGTCATTCGTGCGGACCTTTAACTCCTGATATGGAACTTGGCATGGGGAGACCATTGGTCTCCCTGCTCCTAGAGTTAAAGGTCTGTACTAGCGACTCTATTGGTCGCCAGCACATTGCTCCTCTGCCATCGACCAGTGAAGTGGCACTTCATTGGTTGATGGCAGAGGAGCCCCCAGCTGGCAACCAATAGAGTCGCTCGTACAGACTTTTAAAATCCTGGTGCTGAAACTCGGCCGGGGGAAACCAATCTGTCATAAACTTTGGCCACTTTGGTTTACCGCTTTTCCTTCCGTGGACCACTTTTGGTACTGACCACTGCAGAGGGGGAACACCCCACAAGAGCTGTAGCACCCCTTTTACCCCATCATCTATCCCCCTTTCACCCATACATTTCTTCCTCTCTCCTTCTTCCATACTGTAGTGGGAGTGCAAGGTCTGATTGATGCTGAGTTTCACAGAATGCGAGCAACAGTATGTGTGAATATTTATATGTGAATGAGTGTATGTATATGTGTGTGTGATAGCATGAATGTTTAAGTGGGGGAAGCATGGAACACGGGGGCTGGTTGAGGCAGGGATGGCACAGGGGGCTGTTTGAGGAACAGATGCCACAAGGAGGCTGTTTGAGGCAAAGATGGCAAGTCCTATGCTTCCAGTCTGGGTACCAGGGCTGATACTAAGGAGTATGGGTGGCATAATACATGTGGGGCTGGGGGCATAACATAACTCAATACTAAAAGGGAGGCTGAGTGGTGGGATAAATATACAATGTGGAGCTGAGTTGGGCAAGACACAAGGATGTGGGGGGGGGCAATTAATTCAGAAGGGGGGCTGGCAGGGGGCATCACATAAATCAACACTAAAGGGAGGGCTGTCTATAAATATACAATTCCTATATTTAAAAAAAACCTTCCAAACCTTACACTGCGTTTCTAATTTCTAATGTTGCTTAGATGTTCTAATGTTCTTTCTTTTAGGGGTCTAATAGTTATTCCTACATACTGGGCCCCACATACACATTGTAGTAGATACACCACATTCTTAGAGTTGCAATTTATAAATTTATTGTTATATGTTATGCCTTGGGACGGAACCCTCCATCACCGGGGCCAAAGACTTCCTTGGCAGTACAGTACATCTGTGGCAGCAGTACATCATCCCATCACTTGCTGAGGGGATTATCTTCGGCAGACCTCCATTGTTTTAGTTTAATGTTGTATAAGACAGTCCCCACCCCAGTTCCACCACTACAGACATTTACCCCGGCCATCGCTGGATTGTTAATCCCTTTACTGCCCCTGTTGTCTCTGGGAGGCAGATTAATCTTGTTTTATGTGTGTTTCGCTGGATATATCCAGCCCTGTGTGTGTGAGAAATAAATTAGTCTTCGTTTTGGTTATACCCTACAATGAGTCTCGGCTAGTGACTGGGAAACCGGGGAAAGAGTGTGTGTCCTAGGCTAAGGGTGCCCAAGTCAGTGGAGGTAGTTGGTCGGTAGTTGATCGGATACCCCGATCCTGGCTTGTTTTACGGACTTGCTGAATTTCTGGTTACCCTGACCTTGGCTTGCATACCGGACTCCACCGGTATTATATCCTTACACTGTTTCTGTACATATAAAATCATTAGTCTTTTTTTGGTAGGGTGGTGCACATTTTACATCGCCCACACGTATGGAAACCTTCAAGTTTTCTTTTTAGGAAGTTGTTCTTATAGGTTTATGCCTTGATCATTGGTTAGACACTGGGAGAAATGGTTTGTTTCAATTAATCTGTTTTTTGTAGATGATCTGTGGTCTCTCTGGTATCATCTCTCCTAACACATCATCATTTTTTAAAATGTGCCAGTCCTTCTGCTTCCTCCATGGGATGGTGGCAACTGTTGTATATTGTGTTTTCTATAAATAATTCTAAATCTAGGAATTTGATATGTTCCTCTTGTATGTTAGAGGTAAATGTTAAATTACTTTATTTGCTCGATTATAAGACGACACAGATTATACCCTGATTTCCTAAATCTGAATATTAATTTAGGAAAAAAGAAAAAGCCTGAATATAAGACCACCCTATAGGAAAAAAGTTTTACCAGTAAATGTTAATTCATGTAAACTATGCAAACTATTTTTTTTAAATAAAAGCTATGATTGAGAAAAATATTTTGTTTTTATTTCCTTTTATTTTCCAACTTGCCCCCCAGTTATACACATCTGCCCCCAGGCTTGCCACTCTGCCCCAGAAATGCCTTATACCCTCAATATGCCACTGTGCCCCATAATATGCCTTTTAAACCTCTATATGCCACTGTGCGCCATGATATGCCTTTTGAACCTCTATGTGCCACTCTGCCTCCAGAAATGCCTTATACCCCTATATGCCACTCTGGCATTTAGGGGGTTAAAAGGCATATAGGGAGGTATAAGATATTTCAAGAGGCAGAGTGGTGTATAGAGGGTTAAAAGGCATTTCTGGAGGCAGCATGGCATTAAGGGGGTTAAAAGGCATTTCATAGAGCACTACCAGTGTGTTGTCCGGGCAGCAGGTAGACATCTATGGGATTCGCGTAGGCAACTTCTGCTGCAGCCGGAAGGAGGTGCAGTTAGCAGTGGGTAAGGTCTGTGCGATGGACGCAGACAACTCCCGCTGCTAATCACACCTCCTTCCGGCTGCAGCGGAAGTTGTCTACGTGAATCACATAGACGTCTACACTCTGCCCCGGTTACACACCAGGGACTCAGAAGCACCGGTAAGTTGGGGGGGCATAAGACAGGAGGATCCAAGTCCCCCTCAGCGCTGCGGGGGATCTGGATCTTAGTCTCATAGTCAGACCTATTTGAGGTCTGATTATAAGACAACCCTGATTATAAGACGAGGGGTATTTTTCAGAGCATTTGCTCTGGAAAAAACCTTGTCTTATAATCGAGCAAATACGATATATTCATTTATATTAATATAATTCATAAAAAGATTCAGACTGTTCTGGGTGCCCTGCCATATAATAAGTATGTCATCAATTTAACGTTTCCATAGTACCGAATTTGCATCAAACAGGTTGTTGTTCCATATGTATTGGTCTTCCCATAACTTTGACTCTTAGACTGTTTATCGACCTTCTATTTTGGATTCTCTCTTTTGTACCTAAATTTGGAATATCTGCTTTTCTTCATCTTTGTGCTGAATCCCACTACTCTGCATCCTGGACTCCATTCACTACACCTGGCATCAATCTCCAGCACATAGTGCTGTGGAGCATGGAAGCCGAGATCTGAAGTGACAGGCCTCACTCGGTGATGTTTGGGTCACACTCGGGTATACTGTTTCAAAAGCTATTCAGTCAGCAGTGATGGTTATGTCTGAAACTATGGCTAAATTAGTTTCTATAACATTCCAACAATCAATGTTTGTGTAACTGATTCAAATATCCCTATGCCTCCTAATTGTCCCAATTTAGGAAGGGCAGTCATGATTTTGGGGCTATGTCCTGCTGTCCCGCCAAGCTCTGCCTCTGTCCTGCTTTGCAGACATGTTCTCCACACTTCTGAAACCAAGTCCACAATTGCTGCTTGCCAATCGGCAGTCAGTACTTTAAGCCATCAGTCAGTACGCTTCTCTGCCTTTTGGCTAAGATCAAGTGTGTACCTTTGAGGGAGGGAAAGCTTGGCCCTCTGGCCTTAGGCCTGGGAATGCATGAAGCAACGAGGATGCATTAGGTCCCCAGTCTCTGCTCCAGGCCTGGTCGCTGTGCACAGGGTGATATTGTGAGGTTAGGCGCACTTCACTTGTTCACTTGCTGGTACACACTTTTTGCACCTCGGACCCCTTCCCATGCACCTTTTATTTTTGTATGCGCTAGCCCCAGCCTTTTGGCTAGGTGTGCGGTGCATACTGGATACATTTTTTTTGGTAAATGAGATTTTATTCAAAATTTTATAAAATAAAACATCAACAAATGAGGAACGAAAAAAAAAACAATAGTCTCGATTGAGAGCAAGAGACAAATACATAAACCAGTATCGGTATCAAGACATAATGGTAGACGGTAATGTAATGTACAGTCAAGATTAGAGCCTATGGCGGGAAAACCGCAGCCTCCTTTGGGTCTGGTCACGTATAGGCAAAAAAGAAAACGAGAAAAAAAAAAGTGGGGGTAGAGAGGGGGAAGGGGGTGAGACAAAAGGAAAGTAAGGAGACGGGAAGACAGGAAGTCATGGTATGAGTGGTGTGAAGAAGGGAAGCACGATGAATGCTGGTCAGGGCAATCTACTGTAGGAGTTCCCTCTCTTTCGCAGAGGAATGAAAGGCTATCCAGCTGGACAATACCCCCATGTATGTCTCGAATCTGTCAGAAGCCAGATGGACCAATTCTTCGATAACCCTAATCTCCTTTACCTTGGACACCCAACGTCGAATGGTGGGGGATTCTGTTTGTTTCCAATATAGAGGTATCAGGCAACGAGCTGCGTTTATTAAATGTCAAATGACCGACCGCTTCATGGATGAAAGTGAACCAGGTAAGTGAAGCAGCAGTCCGACAGCAGGTGAGTGCGGGAAAGACATCCCCGTCACCTCCTCCACAAAGCTAAACACCCCGGACCAAAAAGGTTGCAATTTTTAGCAACTCCACCACACATGCAAGTAAGTGCCCTGCTCCTCGCCACACCTCCAACAATCCGGGTCACTCCCCGGAAAGACCCTGCTTAAGGACACCAGAGTTCTATACCACATGGTCAACACTTTGTACGCATTTTCCTGGATTTTAGAAGCTATGGAGCACCTATGTGCCAAGATACAGATCTTGTCCAATTGCTGATCGGAGAGGACGACACCAAGAGCCTCCTCCCACTTCCCAAAGAAGGTCGGGGGTGCTGTGGGAGCCCTAGTCAACAGCAAATGGTAACCTTTAGAGATTCCCCCCCTGAGCAGGCTCTCCAACCGTGTGAGTTTCTCGAATTCTGTCAGGCAACTCGACAGGTTATGTTTGCCAGGGAGGGATATCAAGTATCGAGTGAGCTGGTGGTATTGGAAACAGTGAAGTGCGGACGTAGCGACACTCGGAAAAGCTCCTCCAAAGGGGAGTGGGGCGCCATCCCTCCAAAATTTCGACAATAAGGCGGTAGGAGAAAGACCCAGGGACCTCAAGAAACCACCCTCCATACCCGGTCTGAAGTCTGGATTGCCCCCAACGGGGGTCAAAGGAGAGGGGAAGGACAAAAGCATGCCCCGACCCCCCCTCTGCCGCCACACACGGAGCGAAGCCTGAACAAACGGATTGGAGCTAACCAACAGACGCTGACCCCCCTGGCGTAGCCACATGCACGATCTCAAGGCGAATGGAACAGATGCCTGTTCCAAAGCAATCCACACCTTGGAGGGGGGTTGGTAACACTCCAAGAGGCGTTGTAAATGCGCCACACGGTAGTATCCCTGGAAATCGGGAAGAGCAAGCCCTCCTTTGTCTCTGGGACAACTCAGCAAATCATATCGAAGCCTAGGACTCCTCCCCCGCCACACAAAACGAATAATTAAACTGCGAAGTGTACAGAAAAATACCCTCGGAATGGTAATCGGCAAGGACTGAAAAAGATATAACAACCGGGGATGAACGTTCATCTTAATTACATTGAGTCGGCCTTGCCATGATATGTGAGGAAGGGACCAACGCTTCAGATCATCTCTGATCCGGTGCAAGAGCCTGGGGAAATTCTCCTGAAAGACCACGGTTAAGTCTCTCGGAACAAAAACTCTCATGACACCATCTATAGGGGAAAGAGGTCCACGCCACGGTTGCCTCAAGGGCGTTCAAGGACACATCGAAAGCCTCCGATTTATCTACATTGATCTTGAAGTTAGACATCTCTCCGTAGATACGTAACTCCTTATGGATATTAGGGAGTGAGATGGCAGGTTGCGATACAGCAAATAACAAATCATCAGCGTAAGCATCTACTTTATATTGGCGACAGCAACACTCCAGTCCGTGTATGTCAGGGTTATCCATAATAGACTGCAGGAGGGGCTCAAGGGAGAGAGCAAACAAGAGGGGTGAAAGAAGGCAGCCTTGGCGCATCCCATTCCTCACCGGAAAAGCATCTGAAAGAACGCCATTCACGCGGATTCGCGCTGAGGGGGATGAGTACAAGGAGGTGATCCAATTGAGCCAAAGCGGGCCAAAGCCCATGGCGCGGAGCGTTTGGAACATAAAGCCCCAATCTACCCTATAGAACGCTTTTTCAGCGTCTGTGGATAGAAGGAAGATCCTCTGGCCAGTTGCCTGCGCAGTGTAGATGGTGTTTAAGGCCCTATATGTCCCATCTCTACCCTCCCCGCTATGAACCCTGTCTGGTCAGGGTGCACCAGGAGCCCCAACACCCCCTGGAGTCTGGCTGCAAGGATTCTAGCAAATATTTTTAAGTCCGTGTTTAACAGGGATATGGGCCGGTAGCTCTGGCACAGCAGGGGGTCCTTCCCTTCCTTGGGCAAACATGGAGATCGTCGCCACCAAAGAATGAGGGTGAAAGTGGTCCCCCACCCACACGGCATTTAGCAGCGATGTGAAGGATGCTTGCAAGTTGTGCCAAAAGGTCTTGTAATATCGAAGTGGCAAGCCATCAGGGCAAGGAGCCTTCCCGGCTGCCGTGTATTTCATAGCCGCCGAGGTCTCCTCCACCGTAATCTCCCGTTCCAGGGCCTCTGAGAGCTCCGGAGAGAGAACGGACCCCACGCGAGAAGCCAAGTAGTCCTGAATCAAGTTGCCCCTGGATTCAGTCGTATCAGAGCGCCTGATGTCATATAAAGAACGATAGTATTGGGGAAAAGAATCTGAGATGTCAGAGGGGAAGCAAGATATCGAACCCCTCGGGGTCTTTATCTTGTTGATGTAGAGCACCTGCTGTTTAGCCCGGAGGACGCGCGTAAGATTCCCGCATTTATCACTATGCTCGTAAAATAGGGATCTAGTACGTAAGAAGGAACGCTGTATGTTATAGTTAAGCAGGGTCGCTAGGCGGCGTTTGAGTTCCATCAGTTCTAAATAAACATTGGCATCTCCCGTATCCTTGTGACTAGCATCTAACCCGGCTATACGATCAGACACTCTCCCGGGTGATCTCCCGGGTGCACAACCGTTTGAGGTGTGAAGCCCTACTTATAAAGGTCCCCCTAATCGTGGACTTATGAGCCACCCAAGTGGTTGCCAACATCCGTGGCCACATTCTCCCGGAAAAAGTGTTCCAAGCAGTCTGTCACCTCATCAATAGTTTCAGCGTCCGACAACAACGACTCATTAAGTCTCCATGACGTCCTGGTGGGACGGTACAAGCGGGCCCTCAGTCGCAGGGATACCGGGGAGTGGTCTGAAGCCCCTGCCACACAAATGGAGCAGCTCTCCATTAATTCCAGATGGTAGTGTTCCATTAACAGAAGATCAATTCTCGAGTATGATCTGTGGGGCGCTGAGTAACATGTGTAATCTCTCCCGTCAGGGTGAGCTGCACTCCAACAATCGACCAACCTATGGTTATGCAGGATAGAGTTAAAGCGTCTTAGTAAGGAAGCGGGGGTCTAGGGGCAAATTAAAGTCACCACCTAAGATCTGGATAGTCTGCTTAAACTCCATAAGGGATCGTAGTATCTGGGACAAAGCAACACCCTGGCCCCTATTAGGGAGATAAACAGAAGCGAATGTGTACATTTGGTCTAGAATAGTCCCCTTGACGAATGTGAACCTGCCATCAGGGTCTTCCCGAAGCTCCGAGAGGAGAAAAGGGACGCGGCGCGAGGACAGGATAGCCGTACCTCTCGATTTAGAACCGCCGTAATTACTAGTGAACACCTGAGGGAAAGAGGGGGAGGATAACGGCGGCACCCGCACAGCCCTGCACAGCGGCCGAAGGAGGTAAACAGCGTCGCGAACGGTGCTAGAAATGACAGTGTCTGGAAGGGACAGTTGAATGGTCCTTGGACGATGCCCAAATGTGAACCGGACTGCCAGGGGGCAGCGGGAAGCCAAATGGCAGAGAGACAATCCAGCAAATAGAAGATAAACCAAGTTTACCAATAAGACAACAGTCAAATTAAACATTAACAGTCAACAGCCTAACCCCACTTGCGGATATTAAAGCACTTGTATGAGCCTACCCGATGCGTACCCACGGCCCACCCACGGCCCACCCCAACCAACCCACACTTGTAGATCCCAGGAGGAGAGGAAGAGGGGAAAATGCATTCTTCCAGAAGCATATATGTGCACTGCCCTGAAGTACAGCATAACCTGATGGACGAGGCGTCAGGAACCAGTGCGAAAGAATGGCAGGTAATTGCACATTGTACCCATGTGCTATCAGCTCAGTTACATCACAGGGAGCACCGTAATCACAATAATATAGCAGTATACCTAGTAACAGCAATGTCAGTAATACAGGTGACTTTGTGAAGGGCTACCAGGTGGCATGAAACATTATAATTTTTTTTTTTAAAAAAGCATTTTTCCAGAAGCATATATGTGCACTGCACTGAAGTACAGCATAACCAGCCGGACGAGGCGTCAGGAACCAGTGCGAAAGAACGGTAATTGCGCGTTATACCCATGTCCTGTCAGCTCAGTTACACCACAGGTAGCACCTTAATCAGAATAACATAGCAGGAAACTTCGTAACAGCAATATCAGCAATTTAAATGACTTTGTGAAGGGCTACCAGGCAGCATGAATCGTATGGAGGAAAAAAAATATGCATTTTTCCAGAAGCATGTATGTGCACTGCACTTAAGTACAGCAGAACCTGCCGGACGAGGTGTCAGGGACCAGTGTGAAAGAGCGGCAATTGCGCGTTATACCCATGTGCTGTCAGCTCAGTTACACCACAGGTAGCGCCTTAATCAGAATAACATAGCAGGAAACCTAGTAACAGCAATATCAGCAATTTAAATGACTTTGTGAAAGGCTACCAGACGGCATGAATCGTATGGCAAAAAAAATAAATAAAAACATTAAAAAAATGCATTTTTCCAGAAGCATGTATGTGCACTGCACTGACGTACAGCAGAACCTGCCGGACGAGGTGTCAGGGACCAGTGCGAAAGAGCGGCAATTGCGTGTTATACCCATGTGCTGTCAGCTCAGTTACACCACAGGTAGCACCTTAATCAGAATAACATAGCAGGAAACCTCGTAACAGCAATATCAGCAATTTAAATGACTTTGTGAAGGGCTACCAGGCGGCATGAATCGTATGGAGGAAAAAAAAAATATGCGTTTTTTCAGAAGCATGTATGTGCACTGCACAAACGTACAGCATAATTTGCCGGACGAGGCGTCAGGGACCAGTGCGAAAGAACGGCAATTGCGCGTTGTACCTGTGTGCTATCAGCTCAGTTACATCACAGGGAGCGCTGTAATCACAATAATATAGCAGTATACCTAGTAACAGTTATATCAGCAATACAGATGACTTTGTGAAGGGCTACCAGGTGGCATGAATCATATATAAAAAAAATAAAAAAATTATATTTTTCCAGAAGCATATATGTACACTGCATTGACGTAAAGCATAACCAGCCATACGTGGCGTCAGGGTCCAGTGCGAAAGAACGGCAATATGTGTGTTGCACCCATGTGCTATCAGTGCAGTTACATCACTGGTAGCGCCTTGATCTTAATAAAATAGCAGTATACCTAGTAACAGTAATATCAGCAATACATGTGACTTTGTGAAGGGCTACCAGGTGGCAAGCAGCATAAGGTAATAAAAAAAAGAAAAATAAAGGTATTAAAAAGGCATGTTATGTAGTGTGGTGCGTTACATAGAGCTGTACTGTACAGTCAGGAGCATATGACCGAGGAACCTCCCCGGGGGATACTTGATATTCTTCACGGGAGCGCGAGGGTATAGAAGCAGAGTCCGCGCGGATCTCCCGAGGCGAGGAGCGTCGGGGCATCAGAGTCTCATGGGAGCCAGCTCCAATTGCAAAAGCAGGAGACATCCAGTCCTCTACTCTCACCGGTGGAAGCCCGAGGGCCCCCGTCACCGCCGGTACGTCCTGGGGTTTCCTGATGAAGTATGTAGTGCGCCTATGCGGGATAATGAGCTGAAAGGGGAACCCCCAACGGAAACGAATCCCCCTCTCCTGTAGGGCCATCACGAGGGGGCGCAGAGCTCGCCTATTCCGTAAGGTGATGATGAACAAGTCCTGAAATAACATCACTGTCTGGACCTCAAAGGAGATGGAGCCCCTTGCTTTAGCCACTATCTCCTCCTTCAGGAGGAGCTCCTGGAAGCAACAGATGACATCTCTCGGGGGGTGAGTAGGTCTGGCACGTGGTCTAAGAGCGAGGTGCGCCCTATCTAGACGAATAGGCACGGCAGGGTCGCGGTCCAGGATCATGTTAAACAGCCGCTGTAGCACTGCTCGCAAATCCTCAGGGCCCTCCGACTCCCTCAGGCCCCGCGCCCTAATATTCTGTCTGCGGCCCCTATTTTTCAGGTCCTCAACTGTGCGCCAAAGATCTGAGGGTACAGCGGTCAGGTAAGTAGTCATGCGTTGCAGGTCAGTTACCTGTTGTGTGACTTGCGCGTGTGAGGATTCCAGCGAAGTAGTGCGCTGCTCTATTCTAGATATATCATCTTTCAACGCCGCCACCACTTCGTGTAGTGCTCGTTTCATCTCCGTGAGGAGATTGTGAAAATCCGTCTTGGTAGGTAGGGACTGGAACATGGCGCGCAGATCTGCAGATTGTGGAGGTTCAGCAGGTAGAAGCGTTGTCGGAGAGCCCCGCGCCTTGCCCGCAGATGAGGTGCCGGAGGGAGAGGACGCCATGTTAGGTGATGAGGGCCGTGATGCTAGCGCCTCGGGGTTTGAAAATATTCGCAGAGCGTGTGCCCCGACTGCTGCCTTGGAGGCTCGGGGGCTCCCGGCATTGAGAGGGACACCTCTGTCTTCCCATCACGCTCGCAGGCATCGGGTGGACGCGTATTATTGTGGGTAGGCTGTAGAGCTAAGGGATTAAGCTGCCATCTCTCCACCAGGCAAGCCACGCCCCCTACTGGATACATTTTTATCACACCCACCAAGGGGTGGAGCTTACAAGGGGAGCACTTTGTATATAGTTTTTGTGTCACACGATTTGCACTGTTTTTTTGCATAGAGCACGTGTTATTTTTTCACTTTTTTGCATTTGATTATTAATACAAACTGAAGATGGCACAGAACACGTATTTTGAACTCTGAAAAGCCATGGGGGAGCAGGGTCCTCTTAAAAGGTCCGGTTAGGTAGATCTTTTGAGTGGCCCCCCTTCTCCAAATGAGTATTCCAGTGGTCCCAACCCTTGCGGGGAGGCACCAAGAAGATCTGGCCCTCCTGCAAGCCTTACGGCCAGGAGGGAAGGAAGGGGCCACTTATCCTTCAGGAGTGCGACCCCCTAACAAAATTAAGAAGAGGACCTGGTGTCCAGTGTGGCCTTACGGCACTTTTTAATTTTTTTTCACAGCGAAGTCACTGACCTGGGGGTTTCAATTGGCAGCGAGTCTCTGAAACTCTCATTACAACATAGAGAGAGTTGGGTGTATTTATGCTATGCTTCTATAATAGCTCCTCTATTTCTTTCTTTCAAGGTACTGAATACATATTAAGATATTTTATGAAATAGATTCAGACACAAAAAATAATACAGTTTTTTTTTAAAAATATATATTTTAGTTTAAGAAGATGTGGCTTTTATGCTTGTACACATATTGTTTTTTTTTCAGCCAATTAAAATGTGATCACATATTATTGCAATTTTACTTTTCTTTCTCTTTGCCAAACATGAATCCCATCCCTTCCTATTTCGCCATTAATAAGGAATATAATATGAACTTGTGCAATTATTTATAGTATTGCAAGCTTTTCCCTTCATATAAAGGAATTGTAGTCCCCAATGCAATTTCATTTTACTGAATGGGCATTTTTTTCTCAACTCTGATGTATCAAATGAAAACATAATCCTCCCTTGAATTTCAGATTTGTGATTAGGGCCAATAACAGTGAATTCAATTAAGCGAAACGGGAATACCCATATTTTTAACTGTCTTTCTAAGTGCTTCAGGCAGTGCTTAGGTTAACTCTAGCAACACTAATCCTTGGTGGATCCCATACGTTAAATGTGTCATTCCCTGTTGCCTAGCTAGTCCAATCATCATGCATGACCCTTTGGTATCCTTCCTTCCTGAGGCATTGTTTTATAATGCCAAGGGTTATGCCAAGTCTGCGGTCAAGGGCAGCAAGATGAGGCTCTGTCAAGATAGGTGTGAGTGGGTCTGAAGAGAGAGATTCCCGCATGACATCACTTAAACGGTAAGGCTCAGTTGCCAAAAGCTGCAGTCGCTGCAGGGTGGACTTCTTAATTCTAATACAAAAGAAAAAAAAGACAGCAACTTGAAATATTTTACACTCTAACGGTTATTGGTCTGTCTTTGTCACATGCTTGTGTAAACCTAGCTATATTAGTAACTAGATAATAAAGCCCGTGGTACCGCAAGCACAGTGGACGGGATGATAATTCTCAGAAATCAAAAATCTCTTTGTAAACAACATTTGAGGTATAACCTGTTTTACTTGAGGGTACCAAGAAACCCTGAGTGAGTATTTTTACTTTGACTGTCTTTACCTGTAGCTCCAGAAAAACTGACATGTAGTTGAGCAAGACTAAATACAAGTAGGGACAAATATATTCCAACTTTGCTTAAAGTCTGACTTTTGTTCATGCTCTTTGCAAAACTAAAACGTACTGTAAATTGCCCCTGTTTCAAAATGAAAGGAAAATTATCTGAGGGTGCCAAACCAACATGGTACCCATGCAACTGTAAACAACAGTGTCGCCGGCCACAGGTTCTGTATCATTTAGATCACCTGACATTTTGCAACAATGCACAGTATGTACTCACTATCATGTTTTTTTTTTAGCTTAAAGGGACAATCGCAGTATAATGTCCATAAAATTGCCTCTACTGAGACTGGTTACCATTATCAATCATTTACTGTATATTCATACAGTATATTTTACTTTGAAGGTAAGTGGGCGTTTTGCCATTAACTTACATTTAAAAATACTTTAAAGATGTTACTGAGCTGTTCCGTTTGAAAACAATGCAATCACATATGCATTCAACCAAGTCTGTCTTATAGAGATTAGATAAGATATGGAAAGCCCTTTCTGGCGTGAGCTAAGAGATCATAAGTTGATTTTTTTTTACATGGAAATATTCCTACATCTACTTAATTTAACACACCAGAACATGCCAAGTATTTCTGTAAGTACCATATTTGCTCGATTATAAGACAACACCCCAAAATTTTAGTATTAATATAGGAAAAAATAAAAAGCCTGAATATAAGACTACCCTATAGGAAAAATGTTTTACTAGTAAATATTCATTCACATGTAAACTATTTTTCATATTTAATAAAAACTATGATTGAGAGAAATGATTTCTTTGTTTTTATTTCCTTGTACTTGCCAATGTGCCCCCAGTTATGCACATCTGCCCCCAGACCTGCTGCTCTGCCCCCCAGATATGCCCCATACCGCCATTCTGCCTCCCTGATGTCACTGCCCAAGAACAGCCTTATACCCCCCTATATGCCACTCTGCCCCCAAGATATGCCTTATACTACTATATGCCACTCACCTCCCTGATATGACTTTCAATCCCCTATATGCCACTCTGCCTACAGTAATGCCTTTTAACCCCCTATATGCCCCCCGACTTACCAATGCTTCCGCCGATTTGTCCCCCGTACTTCAGACTCACTGGTGTCTAGTGGGGGAAGCCGGTGGACACCTGCGCGATGCACGTAGACAACCTTTGCTGCCCATTTCGCCGGGGCTTCTATGACTGAGCATCAAAAGGTGCACCTGAGCTCCGTCATAGAACCCCCGGCTGAAGTGCCAGCACATTGCGTGCATTGCACAGATGTTCACTGGCTGCCAGGCAGAATGCACGCAGACAAGGGCACTGGTGGAGCTTCTAAGGTCATGCCAGCACTCCGTCATAGGAGCCCCCAGAGGAAGTGCAGAGGCTGCCAGAGAGGAGGATCCAGGTCCCTGCAGTGCTGCAGGGGATTTGGATCTTAGTCAGACCTCTATATTTGAATATAAGACGAGGGGTAGTTTCATTTGCTCTGATAAAAACCTTGTCTTATAATCGAGCAAATACGGTATTTAGGCCGGTGATTTAAGTAAGGCAGTTCACCTCATGTTGTGTCACTTTAGAATATTTCTTTACCAATATATTTCATTGTGTTTAACTTAGTGGAGTCATGTATTTTGTCATTAAACTAAAATATTAAGAAAATGTGAAAAAAAGATACCTTCATGACATATTGTGTCATATGATGCACAGTTTTATTTTGTGTGTGTATATGTATATACACTATATGGACAAATGTATTTGGACACCGGACCAAGAGGGACTTTTATGACATCACAATTTAAATACATAGACATTAATATGTAGTTGGTTCCCCCTATGCAACCATACTAGCTTCCACTAGCCAGGGGCGTAACTAGAAACCATGGGGCCCTGGTGTTAAAAATTGCCCTGGGCCCCCCCAACTTCAACAGCTAGTTTGTGCCATCATTGCCCCCACACAACTGGCCTGTGCATTCTTTGCCTCCCCTTCCAACGTACAACATATGTAAACACACAATTTACACACACACTTACTCATACTCACTAACATACACCCCCTCTCACCCCACTTACACATCCATGATCGCACACACATAAGTACACATCCATCATCCATGCTCACACAAATACACATGCATGCTCACACACACAAACGCACAGAAGTACACAACCATGGTCATACACATAAACACATGCATGCTCACACACAAATTATGTATCCATGCTCACTCAAACACACACACACAAGTACACATACATGCTCACACACACAAATACACATCCAGTACACATCCATGCTCACACATACACAAGTATACATCCATGCTCAAACGCACACAAGTACACATCCATGCTCACACACAAGTACACATGCATGCTCACAAACACACAAGTACACATCCAATATGAAAACACATATACATATACCACCTCCCACCTGCTTGCCTCTCACCGATCCTGCAGTTTTTCCTCTGGCTGCTCGTGGACAGTGAGCTAGCAGCCTGTTTCACCACAGGGTCATGTGACATCACATGACCCTGATACGTTCCTGTCTCCCCTGTGTCGGATCAAAATAGTTTAGAACGGGCCCTTCCTACCTGTGCAGCCAGTCAAGTTCCACACCAAAGTCATTCCACCATGTCTTTATGGACCCTACTTTGTGCAGCGGGCCACAGTCATGCTGGAATAGAAAAGGCCCATCCTCAAAGTGTTTCCAAAATGTTGGAAGCATAGCACTTTCCAAAATGACATTATGCGGAAGGGGAAAGCCTTCCAGAAGAATGGAGGCTGTTATAGCTGCAAAAAAAAACTACATTAATGTATTTAGAATGTGATGTCATAAGTCCCTGTTGGTGTGTCAGGTGTGCCAATATTTTTTTCCAGATATATTTACATTATATATGTAAATATATATACATATATAATGTTTGAAAAGTTTCCGCACTTGTTTAATATAAAAAAAATATATAAAAGTGTAGAAACTTTTCGAGTGTCCCTTGTATATATATATATATATATATGTCTTGGAAGTATTATGTTAATCGAGGGGTGACTCTATTGTTCCTAGTGTCACCCCTGTTCTCAAGTCAATTTTTGGCAGAGAATGTAATCATGTGGCTAAGAAATGAGCACTCATAGATTCAAATGGTTTGTTGCAATCTTTGATCATCCTTATCCCAGAGGGTTAGGGGAACAGGGTACATAACCACTAAAAAATTAAAGTAATGACCAGCCAAAATGATATTAATGTTTCAATTATGAATATGAAATGTTAAAGCTTAATTCATATAATAGTTATGGAGTGGTCAAGAATTCTATACTGTCCAATATATATTTCCCTACATGAGCTGTATATCAGTGTGTAAATGCTACCTAAAACTCAATCAAAGTAAAAACAAAAACAATATGCATTATTTATGGTGTGGGCTACAATACTTTTTAAGGTCCCCCTTGCACCCACGTGATTTAAATCTTAAAGGGATTCAAGGTTGGGGCCACATAAAAAGGCAAGCTCTTTATAATTAGCTTTTGGCTTTTTTAAAACATGGAACAGGGGTGTGTGCTTTAATTTAGGTAAGAGGCCAGAGCATTTTTCTGGTTCAGCAAACATTTATTCTTGAAAACGTTAAACTTAATGAACCTTTTGGCAACTACCCAAACATTACCATTGCAATCAATTTGCCAAAATATCACAGGAACAGATCTCACAATACCAAGGTAAATCCGCTACCCATAGTAGAGCGCATCCTTTTGTGACACTGACCTACAGCACTGCTGGAGTGGAGCAAGAATTGAAAGGTCATCATATGAGTGACGTCCAAACCTAGAAATAAAAGTAAATTACATGTGTCTAAAGAATATTTTACTGATATCTTTATTTTTTACTCCTAGATTATCTATAAATGCCTTAATTTTCTCATTTAATTTCCTTCCCCCTCTTAAATTTAGAGACCTAAATATTGTTGTTTCCTAAATGTGTTTCTGACATGTGGTGTTAGTATCAAAATAAGTAACTTTGCTGTTGATCCAGAAGAAGGCAAAAAAAACCAAACCACAATTAATTGATTTCCAATTATCCCTCAAAAAGTAGAAAAAATCCTAAATGACTCCAAAATGTCAATCTGATTTCCCATTCGATACACAAGCTATAACTTATCCTACCCTTATAACTTAAAGTATGCCTGTATTTTCTTCTTTGCATAAAATATCATCTAGCCCGTATTTAACAGTATAACGTTCCACATCTTACTTGTTCTCACTGTAAGGTGCCATTCTATTTTTAAGTGAAAATTCCTTACCTGTACTGCATATACCCTTTTTTCACGTATGACAATATTTTACTGGCCCTTGCAACAAATAATTGAAATTGAACACTGTTGCTAAGTTTATTGTCTACAATGTATTCACAAGTCCATTTCATTTGATGTTTCCCTAACACAACCTTATTTAATCCTTTAATGACATGTTTCTTTTACATAGTACACTTTGGGACAAAGGATGTTTTAACAGTTTTCAATGTTGCTGTTTTGCTGTAATTTTGTTCTTTCTCATTTTGTGCACCCACACACCATATATATATATATATCTATATATTTAGATAGCTCTATTTTTATGAGTTTCTCTCACTCGTCCTGAGTTTAGAAATACTCAATGTATTTGGGTTTTTTTTCTGCAAGTTATTGGGCAATAATTACAGGTAGCGTTTTGCTATTTCAAAACCTTTTTTTCCCGAAATCCGAAATCTGGTAATTCTTCCCCATGTGCTTTTTCTGGTATCTTTAAAGCTGGCCAATTTGAATTACCCCATCAAACCATACATTTTTGAAAACTAGACACCCCAGGGTATTTTAAATGCTGGTATTTTAACCCTTTCCATGCACTAATTCTACTATCAGCCTTTGCCAAACTTTATGGAAGTAATTTTTTTGCATGCACATTGTACGTCAGGAGTGAATTTACTGCTCCTGGTATATGTCACTGTCAAACAACACCCCAATATGTGTTCAGTAACATCTACTGAGTACAGGGATACCCTCCATGCATAGGTTTGTTGGGTAGTTTGGGAGGTAAAATGCCACCTTTGTGAGGTGTGCATTTCTTGGCATTTGGACATCTGGTCAGTCTGTGCCTATGTCATAATTGGGACATCTGGTCAGTCTGTGCCCATGTCATATTTGGGACATCTTTGAAGTAGGCCAATTCGATTTACCCCATCAAATCATACATTTTTTTTAAAACTAGGCACCCCACGGGCATTTAAAATGCCAATATTTTATCTCCTTTCATGCGACAAGTTTTGTGGAGATATAGCACTAATTGTAGGACTTACTCATGGAGTCCAGAGCGCAGGAGTGTAAGAACGCAGACACAAGCAAAACGTTTGGTTATAGGTTATATTACAAAGGCAAAGCAAGACATCTCACCAGAAGCAGCAGGGTAGAAGGCATATCATGCATACAGACTGCTGGGGAGTATGAGGGTAGAAAAGTCCAGGTAAGTATTCAAAAGGGTCTGGGACAGGTAGCAAGCAAAAAAGGGGAAATCCAGTAGGCAGTCCAGGTGAAAGAGGTAACAGGCAGGCAGGTAGATCCAACAGGCAGATCCAGCATCTGACATGAACTATGGCTCCAAAGAACTTAATGAACTCACACCTCTGTTACTGGGAGGCAGGGATCTAAAGCATGTTCATTAGATCAGGTGTGAGTTGTCTAGGCTTCAGGTGAGGGAGGCAGGGTAATAGCAAAACCAAACGCAGCTGAACATAAATACACAACACATTAATTATGTACATAGCAAGACATGCATACATGGTACAGGACGCCACAAAGGACAGGCAACAAGGCAAGGAACACAGGGGATGGAGTGAGGAGCTGAGATGTATAAGGGAAAGAGGGCAAAGATACATAAAATACAGACAGAAATAAACAGGACAGCAAGCTGTGGAGAAGAGTTCAACTCCAGGCAGACCACTTAAAGGGGTGGCTACTTCTGGCAGTTTGCAGGGCTGGGGCTGAACCCTGACAGCATGTTACCAATTTTTTTACGTTTTTTAATTAATTATTTATTTTATTTAACTAATCACAATAAAAATACGGTAATATTTAAAAATAATTATGCAGTGATGTCACCATCAGGGGAACCATCCAATTCCAACAAAACATAAAAAAGTCCAAAGAAATATATAAAAAAGTTTATTTTTATGTCCTAAAATTAGTACTGTATCTTCCCAGAAATCCTGGCACCTGAAATACTCATGGGGTGTCTAGTTTAAAAAAAATGTATGGTTTTATGAGGTAAATTTAATTGGCCAGGTTCAAAGATGTCCCAAATAGGACATGGGCGCAGACTGACCAGATTTCAAAATGAAAAGAAAAAAAGCACACCTCCAAAATGTGGCCCTTTAGCCCCAAACCAACAAATCTATGCATGGGTTATATTGCTGTACTCAGGAGATGTTGCTAAACACATATTGGGTTATTATTTGATATATACCAGTAGCTGTAAATTAATACCTAAACTACAATGTGTGCAAAAGAAAGCTAGAAAATTAGTTATTACCGCAAAGTTTGACAAAGGCTGATTGTAAAATGAGTGCTAAAGTACCAGCATTTGAAATATCTTGGGGTGTCTAGTTGTCAAAAACACATGGTTTGATGGGGGTAAATTAAATTGGCCGACATCAAAGATGTTCCAAATAAGCCATGGGCACACGATTATCAGATTTGACAAAATATTGACATTTTTAAACAGCAAAATGCTACTTGTAAAAGCAAAAAACATTGGGTATTTCTAAACTCAAGACACATGGTAGAATCTATTTAGCAGGTTATTCATTAGCTTCTGAAGATGAGTAAAATATTTTTTTCAAATAAAAGTCTCCTCTAATTGTCATGACATAGATTAAAACATTTGCTCCCCTTTGCTTAACTTGTTCCAGCATCTGGAACTACTGTTTCAGTACTTGTTCAGTACTAATAATTAAAATCTCCCAATTTGACCTAGATGTGCTGTTTTTTTCAGTTTGTGATAAAAGCTGATTTTCCCTTTAATACTAATATTAGAGGGTTTATAGCACATACCTACAATTAATGTACTTCACATCTTGGAATCAGTACATCCCATGAGGGTTTGCCATTATCACCAATATACTGTGATTGAATAGGTCCATATGAGAAATGTGCATATTACCCCATATTTATCTTTTTTAATATAGGAATGCAAAGGGATTTAAGATGTCAAACAATTTTTCAAGTGTTATTTTTGAGTTTTTAGAGCTTGTGTGAGAAACAATAGGCTCAAATCTGTGTTTTCTTTCAGGGTGAACAAAAACATTTTGTCTGTCCCTATTGTGTATATTGTTTATAAATACATTTGTTCCCTAATCTTCTATGTCAGTCAATATCCTTAAATGTTCTCACATACAGTATGTCAAAACATAAACACTCCGATATGTTATTTCCCTCATGTATCTCTATAGTAATTATTAAAAATGAACACTACAATCTAAAAATGTTATTTTGCTTGTCCTGTTTTTCCTTTATTCTTTAACAGTACTTAGCTGTCTCATTAATGTCCCCAACTTACCCTCTCCCATTGTCCAGATGTAATAGAAAGGTGTTGTTTCCAAATTTTTCAAAAGTCTCATAGTGATGGCGATCTTGGTTGCCTTCATGAAAATAATAACAGTTAAATTATCTGGTAGTTTGTAAACTTGTGTAGCAATGGATATCCAAGCTGCAGGACAGCAATGTCTACAACTATAATACTGGCATCATCCTGTTAAGATTTACTGGACAGGTATGTTGAGCAGACTAGATGGGCCAAATGGTTCTTATCTTCCTCCTGTTTCTATGTATAGACCTGCTTAGTAGGCAGCTCACAAAAACACAATTGCATGCCTCCCAAGTATGCTAAAAAATGCATACTGCATATCCAAACCTCTAGTTTGAGTAACACTCTACCTCTCTAGCTCTGCCCCCAACATCCCAATTCGCCGGGGGGGTAGAAGTTGGGCGGTATGCAATTGTCACTTTTCAAGCCAAGAGATTGTACATCACACGTTCAAGTTCAAGTAAAATAATAATATCATACATTTCATGTTTATATTCATGTGTTATTAGCTGCAGATCAAAAGTTTATGTACTGGTTGCATTCACCCATTTAAATAAAAATAAATACAGAAACTGAAAATACCGGTATAAGGCAAACAATAAGTATTCTTAAGAAATGATCAATCTAGAGTTAATCTATTAACAAATTTATGCTTACCCATAAAAAAGTCCAGGATAGTAAGATCTATAAGGTCCAAGAGCCGGGTACCTTTATCGTAAGGAGGTGCCTTTTTTACTGTGTCACAATAATTTGGGTTAAGCTCCCAACTTCAGAATATGCAAAAAACCAAAACAGTGTGTAGTGAGTGTATTCGAAATTAAGAAGTAAAAAAATTAGATGATTACACGAAACAGGCTAACATTTCAAACTAAAATAGAACATCAAGCAAAATGTAAAAAGAATTTTAACACCTATATTAAAAACATGGTAATCCTCAGTATTAATGTTCATATGTGGTATATCAAGCCGACCCTTGAACTGACCTTTGTATGTAGCTAAGGACGCACTAAGGCGGGTGCGCAAAATGTAACGTGAGACAGGGAGGGAGAAGTGTGTGAGCTGCATGGAGAGTGAGTGCGTATGAATGGTCCTCCTTACCTATTGTTTTTGTAAGTTGAATTATGTTATTAACTACTTGTTATATCATGTTTACAGAAAGTATAGTGCTGCAGAATATGATGTGGTTATATAAAACAATAAATGATTACAATAATATTTTTAAAGTTACAGTGAGGAGGTACCAAAAATGACTGCATCCAAGAGCCACTAACTACAGTATAGACTCACCATTGTATGTATACCCTTTGATTATCTACATATTATCTACTGCTATCATTATGTACTGAGGCAGACATTGACTGTAGTGCAGCATAGCCCCTATCTCTATATACTAGGCCAGACATTGAGGTGGTAGGCATTTACAATGTATATATATATATATATATTTTTATTCATTTATGTTTAAAAAAGTTCCCCCAGAGAAGGAAGGTCAAAGAGGTGCAGCAGTAGCAGTAAAGCACTGGCAGATACAGCCTAATCAAAGATGTTGGACCTATCAATAACACCCATAACCATCAATGAGACCACCGTTTTTTTGGCTACATATCAATCATTGATACGTACCCTCCTACACAAGTCCGCCCACTTTACCAACATGTCTTATCATGGTGCCAAAACTGATTGTAATGGTGATGGCTACATGTGGCAATGAATCTATGAATCATGACGAATTTTAAGCATATTTCTCCCTCATTATCTTGATTCGTATGAACACACAAACTTTTCGTTAAAAATAAGTAGTAAAAATAAAAATTTGTACAAAAGCGAATGCACAAGTCTAGTATATGCCCATCTCCTCAATTAAAATATATATTTAAAAAGATAGACAAAATTAAAACAGTCCATGATTTTGGAAAAATTGCTTGGCTTGCTTGCAGACATATATATTTTCTACCTAACGTTTATAGCAATTAAGGAAATGTAATCCTTTCCTTTAAGGCCTACTCTTCACTATATTATATATTATGACCTTTATGGGTTATGTTTGCAACTTATGTGTATGTACAACAATATCTATTGGATACATGTACTAAGAAGGTGGATGTTTTAAAGGAAAGTATGTCGTTTATATTAATTTTTATTGTTATTTGGCTTAGAATTTATGGGGAACTAACAGGGGAATATGATGTGTGTTGTTGTGCTGGTTGCCTTAAACCTTGTATACAAATATTTTAACTTGTTCTTAATAAAAAAACATATTTAAATGTCACCCTGCTGAACTAGATGACATAGAAGGCACATTTTTAGACACTCTTTTATGAAACATAACAAATGCACTATATACATGCATTTTGCAACCACATGGATAATACACCATTATCTGACAAAACTGACTGACAATAACAGAAAAGGGACTAGAGGATTTACACACATCTACTTAAATATGTTCCCTTTTTAAAATCTCCTGCCAGTTTAAAGTGAAGGGTAATATAAACTAAAAGCATGACTGGAGACCTAAAGACAAAAGAAAAACCAGACTGGAGACCTAAAGACAAAAGAAAAACCAGTATCTTTTTTTTTTTTAAAGGTCTTTTCCCCCATCACCACCAGGTGGCTCTCCATCTTCATGTATAATTAAAGCATGCCATTTGATATTGTAAGCCCCTGTCAGGACTTGGGTAAGTAGGTCGGGTGGGAGCCTAGTTGGAGGGGATAGCTGTGTCTGTACGGGACGGGAAGGTACAGACAGGCTAAGAGAAACACACACGGCTGGATGTTTAGGAAACTAATTTGGATACAAATTGGAGTGTGTTGGCTGGTCGGTTGATACAAAACAGGACTGGTTTACACAGCAGAACAAGTAGTTAATACACAGGTTGAAAAGTCTCTTGACTGGGCGCTGTGGTTGGGAACACAGCTGAAGTCTTATAAGGAACGTTGTGGCTGGATTGCACCTTTGACTCGGATAGGGGACAGATACCTCGGACTCGAATAGGGGACAGGCACCTCAACCGGGATCTGTAGCTGGACTGGCAGGGGGACTAGAGACCCTTAGGCAGGGCACACGGGAGGGAGCCCTCGGGCAGATAAGACATGGTTTGTACGAATCAAGATAATGATAACCGCAAAAATGCCAAAAAGTCTTCATAATTCATCCATTTGTTGCCACATGTAGACGCCACCATTACAGTTCCTTTTGGCCCCCATTATACATTTTGGTGTTCGTTAAGGTGAAGTGGGGGACTGTGTGTAGGAGGGTACATATCAAAAACTGATAGGTAGAAGTAGCCAAAATATGGGGGTGGCCTCACTGATTGTTATGGCTGTGATTGATGGGTCCAACAGCCTGTAGGAGTTTTTCACTCCAGCCAATCAGCACTTACGAGGGGAAGGGACAAGCGTTAGCTATATAAGTGTGCTGATGCCATTTTAACTACTGTAGTGTATTACAGGGACTACAGCAGACATTGTTTTCCCCCTGTTCTTGAGTGGAGTTTTGTTGAATGACAAAACGTCAGGGCAGGGGGCGTTGCTGCTGATACTTAAGTATGTTTCCATTTTAAATGTTCCTGTCAGTGTAAATTAAGGGGTACAATGAACTAGAAACTAAGAAACTAAGAGCATGACTGGGGACCTAAAGGCAACACAAAACCTGTAAGCTATCTTACTCATTACTACCACCAGGTAGCTCAACATCTTTATTTATAATTAATAGGTGGTGTTGGCTTTTGATCTTATGCAAGATTTGTGAAAATATATGGGATGACATATTATTAGCTGCCATAAACCAAACTGTTCTTTAACAGTACATATATGAGTGCCATTTTAACATGTAGACAATAATATGTTATGAGATGCAGCCACTTTGATTTAAAACCGGGCCCTAGCATTGTGTGTCATTCCACTGTTTTTCATAACCACTAATCATTTCTGATCAATTTTGTGTTCATTCATTTTTGAACAAAGAAATTTGTTTCTTGCCCTTTTGGTTCTGGAAAAAATCATCCTCCCCTTCATCTCCCTCTCCCTCCTTTCTCTTCATCTCTCCCCTTTGTCCCAATATCTCTTTTTTTCTCATTATCTCTCTATTCTCCCCTATCTTTTCCCTTTATCCCAATCTCTGCTCTTTCTCATACTTATTTTCCATTTTACTATTTTTTCTATACAATATATCTCTCCCCTGTATGAACAGATCTTGCACTACCTTTAATTTGGTCTGGTTAGAGGAAGATCTATGATCTCCCCAACCAGCCCTGATCCTCCAGTGGCGGAAGTCCAGTTCGATACTGGAGAGAGCTGGCAGCATGGTAGACACTGGTGTCTGGCTACCTGCCCCCCACAGAGTGGGGGCTGGTGAGGGGAGATATTTTGATCGCCCCAGCCAGCGCCTGTGCCAGAGCTGCAGAGCAGGTGCCCTCTGGGGTGTTGTATCCTTTGGGGTAGTACTCACAGATACTCACAGGTAGAGAAACATAACAAAGACCCATTCACCCCATCTAATCTGCCTATTTTATCTGCTGTAAAGGCTCAAACATTAACCAGCCCTTGGTCTTCTTTTAGATTCTGGAGCCATAGGATTATCCCATGCATGTTTGCCATGATGACAGTCATGGGGAAATGCGTCATGCTTAATGGTTTATACTTTGTACCCTATACACTTGGGATCATTATTACATTGATCATAACAGGGCTAGGGATTCTGTTGGCGCTATATAAATAAATGTAATGTAATGTTTGTTGTTCAACCTCTGTGGTCAAGTTAGTTATAGGGCTGCATGAGCGATGCAACATTAGTTTTCAAATTTTGGGGAATCTTGTGCTACCCCCACAGCGGTAGTGGTGACTAAAACTTCATCCTAGTAGCTTGACTTATGCTTTTATTTAATGTAAGAAGTTTTACTTCCACCATCATTGCAATGGTTAACTGATACCTTTTCATGTTGCTGTATGTAATCTCTTGAATTCTGTCTTTTGCTGGGGAGGTTCACATTTGCTAATTCTTAGTGGCACCTGTTATATTTATTGGACTTATTAACCTTAACACGTGTACCTACTTTGAACCTTAATCTCACTTTCTGGAAGCATTGCCAGAATGCCAATCACAGCTTGTTTAAGTCTGTCTGTTACGAATGTAACATCTTCTAATTGACTGGCAACCTTACAGAAAATCTGTGTCAGGGAGGTGGAGAGATGACTACAGTGGGCAAATTAATGAAGGAATGAAAACCAAAATTTGGAGACTTTCCATTGATTTTCATTTATTTTGTTGGGAGTCCCTCCTTATTTTTGGAGATTCATACAATCTAATGAATTAGGATAAATTTATTGAAATTAAAGTTTGCATGAATCGGAATGCATAAGTCAAATCACTTTTTATGCAACATTGGTACCTTGAGCTTATCTGCTTTATAGCATAACAACACAAATGTGCAGATGACATTACATTTCTAATGGAGTGTTCCAATATATAAATAGCCATTTATGGAAGTTGATATGTAGCTTGACCAGCTTGTCAGCATGCAGGATGAAAAATAGCTCATCCCCTTTCATATTCATGGCCATCCCACATGTCCAAGACCCTGCCCATTAAATCAATACATAGTTTAAAATGGGTCACACGGTAATATGTAAGATTACACTTCTAACTGTTTCTGTGTGGAATGCATGCAAGTCTCTATAGCATAGTTGTACAAGAGTCAAAAGTTATCTTTGAAGGCTTAGGGCTGTAAATGAGAGGCATACAAGCCATAGGCCAGCACTGTGCAGCAGAGATAGTGTAAACTTGGCTAGTAGACAGGAACATCAATTTCGTAATTTACAGCTGTGTAATCTACATCTAAACTAAACTTTTTTCTCCGTTACTGTGGCACCGCATGATTATCTGGAGCCCCAATGAGACTGGCCAGACAGGATCTATAAAAGGCAGAGGTTACCATTTATAACAGAGGGTAGTTAAAACGGTAAGGTGTCTTTTTGCTCAATATGGTTTGCAGGTTAATAAATTCAGCCAATAACCTTAACAATCACATGAGGCATACATGAATTGCACTAAACATTAGCAGGCCCAATCATATTATTACTTACTCTGCCTTTTTACTCTTATGATAGGAACGTCTCCAGGGGCTGCGCCAGGATTTCCTGTTTGCCAGCACTGTATCTGGTAAGAAGGCAGCCAATGACCCTTCCAGAAGGTCTGGGTTCCCACACAAAGCATGCTCTGTGGAACAGTAGTAGGAGCACTCACCGTAGAAGCAGACGTTGTTAGCTGGAAAAAACAAAGTATGGGAGGTTAGTGATAAGACAGTGGGCGCCAGGTTACAAGATGTACCTGTAACATAATTTACCGACGTATATGGAAGCACAGATTTAAAGCATTGTAACTACATTGTACACTATTATAACACCAGAGGTGATAGGGGATAATAAAGTAAGCAAATAAAAGCTTTAAAAGGACAAATGTAAACAGGACAAGGGAACAAGCCGTAAAATAAATTGTAAGTGCATTGAATTTGAGGATTGCATTTTCACAGTTAGGGATGTCTCACCTGACTTTAAATCTCTGGATGTTTCCACACAATGAATGAACAAAGAGGAACAATTCTATCAGAACATAAAACACAAAAAATGTCGCCTCCCTGCCCTATTCCTGGAGATTTTGCCAATCTGCATTTCAATGAAATACTCAGAGACCTCTCTTTCTACAGTCTCCATGGAAACAAACATTCTGTGGCTGCAGAATAATATTTGAAATGAGAAAAAAGAAGGATGGCAGAAGACATAGAAAGTCATTTGGGTTATCCAACAAACCAATGAATTTCTCTCTTTCCCTGTGCTAACTAACCCATATCAATGTAGTGTAGCATAATCCAAACTAATTGGAAAAAGGATTGCAACAGAGGTCTTTAATATACTTGGGCCAGCCAACTCTTTCTGTTCGTATTCGTGGGGAACAAAATCTTCTTATTTCACGAATATTCGTGTACATTCTTCGTGTTCGTTTTTGTTTCTTTGTTTTTTGACATTTTGTAGAAGGTGTTAATAGGGGGTTATCGCGGTGCTGCCAGGATTTTAAAGGTCCATACTGGCAACTCTATTGGTCGCAGGCAGGGGCCTCCTCTGCCATCACCTGCACTTCATTGGTTAATGGCAGACAAGCCCCCTGCTGGCGACCAATAGAGTAGCTTGTACAGACATTTAAAATCCTGGTGCCGAAACTCGGCCAGGGGAGACCACTGGTCTCCCTGCTCCAAGAGTTAATGGTCCATACGAACGACCAATCACTTGTACAGACCTTTAACTCTTGGAGCGGGGAGACCATGGTATCCCCAGTCCAAGTTCCACCATCAGATGTTAAAGGTCCTTAACTCCTGACAGTGAACCTATGGATTTTTGCTCCCGTTATCTAGGCAGAATTACAGGGATTAACGTGAGCAGAAATGCGTAGGTTCGCCATCGGGAGTTAAATGTCCATACGAGCAATATTTGGTCACAAGCAGGGGCTTGCACGGCCCTTTAACTCCTGACGGCTAACCTATGAATTTCCGCTCCCGTTGACCCCTGTGATGCTGCGTAGATAAGGTAGGCTCGATGGGGAAGAGACTAGAGAGATTTGTAAACGAAGACAAACACAAAGATTCTTCCTGTTGTGTGTCTTGGTCTTTGTATACGTTTTGCTGCAGCCACGTTCGTTTCTTCGGTATTCGGGCTGAACAACGAAAACGCACCCTTCGTGTTCGTTTTTATGTGCGCCCGAATACGAATGTCTTTAATTTTATGTGTGGCGTGTTTTTATTAGAACATTAATAATGATAAAATCCAAGAAACACAAAACATAACCCAAATCATAAACAAACAGCAAAATGAAAACATGCAAAGCCAATCATAAACCGGGCTGACAACCAAATCAGACGCATATTACACAAAACCTAATGCAAACCCTATAAAGTGACAAGAAAAAGTTAGTTAACCCATTGACATTATGAGCATTTATGTATAAATTTGTCTTGAAATATGACATGATCTTCATGTAAGTTACAATAATGAACAAACACAACATGTTTTAACTGATAACACATAAACCATTGTTCATGTCCATATTTAATACATCATTCAACAGTGTGGGTTGGAAAACATTTGTGAACCCCTAGAATACTCACTTTAACAAAAGGTAAATGGAGTCAGGAGTTCGCAAACCTGGAGTCCAATGAATGAATAAAACAGGATTTCAGGTGTATTTTAAAGCTACTTTGTCATAAAAAAACACTCAACACTTTGCTATTCTCAAGAAGCAAACTCAAGGTCAAGAGACCTACAAACAAGAATTGTTGATTTCCATAAAGCTGGAGAGGGTCACAAAGTAATTTCAAAGAGTTTACATATTTAGCAGTCCACAGTCAGACAAATTATTTATAAATGGAGGCAATTTAGCACAATGGCTACTCTCCCTAGAAATGGGCATACAGCCAAAATGACTCCAAGGGCACAATGCAGAATCCCCAATGAGGCAAATAAGAACAACCCAAGAGTAACAGCTAAAGGCTTGAAGGAATCATTTAAACTAATTAACATCTTAGTCTACCATATGCAAAATATTGAACAGGCATGATGTCCATGGCAGGACTCTACCGAGGAAGCTGCTGCTCTCTATCTTAACATCACTGTTTGCCTAAAGTTTGCCAAAGAGAACCTTGACACTCCACAACGCTACTGGGAAAATGTTTTGTGGACTGATGAAACTAAGGTTGAATTGTTCAGGAAGAACAGGAATCATTACATATGGGATAAAAAGGGCACCTAATACCAACATGAAAACATTATCCCAACAAGAAGAGTATTGGAGGCATGATGTCTATGGCATGACTCTACCGAGGAAGTTGCTGCTCTCCAACTTAACATCATTGTTCGCCAAAAAGAACCTTGACACTCCACAATGCTACTGGGAAAATGTTTTTTGCACTGATGAAACTAAGACCAATGTTGAGGGGTATCATGATTTAGGGCTGCTTTGTTGCACAGAGCCGGCCTTAGGTGTTCTGGCGCCCTGTGCGGACTACTCCTCTGGTGCCCCCCCCATCCCCCAAAAAAGAAAGGAAAAAACCTTGTAACAAACAAATAGCTTTCATTAAACAAAACAGCTAATCTGCTGTAACAAAAACATTTTTTTAAATGGACCCCACTACCACACTGACTGCAGATTAGAGAAGACTGAAAATCACATGTTAACTCAGCGTTGAAGGTATAGATCAAATAAACAGAATCAGACATACAAATCCTCTATTTGTAGGTATACAATAATAATGTATGGAAACAGAATGCACCAGATGCAGATCGACAGAATAACACACACCCAGCTTTGCAGGTATAAATCAATTGGAATTCACATATAAACTCAGCATTAAATGCATAGATCACAGTTTGCACACCCCAAAGCCAGCCCTGGTGTCCACATTGCCCACATAGAACCTGATCAGCACCCAAATTACACACATATTACAGCCCAGCCTGAGCCAACTTTGTCCCCAAACAGCCCAGTGAAAGACATCTTTGTCGGCAAACTATTTACCCCCTCTTCTCACTACCCATCCCCTCTCCCACTTCTATCTACCCCCTCTCCCCATCTACCCCCTTCTTATCTGCCCCTTCTCACTATGTACGCCCTTCTCACAATGTACCCCCACTCCCCCTTCTCACTGCCTTTCCCCCTTTCTCACTATGTTCCCCCATCCCCACTTCTCAATATGTACCCCCTCTACCTCTTCTCACTATCTACCCCTCCCCTACTTCTCATTATCCCCTCTCACTATGTATCCCCTCTCCCCTTCTCACTATGTAGCCCCTCTCCCCCTTTATCACTGTCTCCCCCTCCCGGGGGTTGCTCCTGTCTTCCCCCTCTGCCCCTTTTCACTATTTTACCACCTCTGCCCCTTCTCACTTGCCCCCTCTTCCCCTTCTCACTGCTCCCCCCCTGCCCCTTCCTCACTGCCTCCTCCTCAGCCTCCTCAGGCCCTCACTTCTCATGCCCCCCCCTCTGCAACTTCTCACTGCCCCCTCTCTCACTATCTACCCCCTCTGCCCTCCTCACTATCTACCCCCCCCCTCCTACTTCTCATTATCCTTGCTTACCTTGTTGCCGGCGTCCGTCTTCCCGCTCTGTCGCGATGCACGCTTCACAGCTGAGCGCCGAAATATGACATCATATTCCGGCGCTCAGCAGGAAACGCCGGCACCGCGATGGAGATCGATGCATCACGTAAGAGAGTGAGGGGTGCCGAGCGGTTTCTGAAAACTTTTTGAGCGACCACTCGGCGCCACATTAAATAAAGTTTAAAAAAGAAAAAAAAAAGACGATGTTTCCGGTCGCACACCCCTAAGGCCGGCCCTGTTGCATTAGTACTGGACAGCATGTCATTATCGAGGTATCGTACAGGATGGCTGTCCACCAGCTGAAGCTCATTAGAAGTTGGTTGATGCAGCAGGACAATGACCCTCGACATCCAAGTAAATGTACTACAGAATACTGTCAAAAAAGAAAGTCCACCTTTTGGCATGGCCCAGTCAGAGCCCAGACCTTAACTCTGTAGAGATGCTGTGAAATGACCTTAAGAGAGCTGTTCACACCAGACATCCTAGGTATATTGCTGAGCTTAAGCAGGTCTGTAAAGCTTCCTGAACCCATCAAAAACAATCAGCAACTAAACAGGAGGTGAGAGATAATATAATGAAAAACATATGCAAAAAATGTATACATTAGGTAGGGGTTTAATGCATACACATTGTTTATTTCAAGCTCCAGACAATTAAACACGGATTTTAGGAGAAATGGCAGATCATCTCTAAGGAATGTATAGCCTGGAGAGAGACTACAACAAATAAGCCACATAGTCCTTTGCTCTGTTCTAGCAGATCCCTATTGGTGAGTTTAGACAAATATTTAGGGGGATAAAAAGAAATCCGAGGAAGAGGGCAGAAACTCTGTGCCAATTGTATGGAAAAAAGGAATGAAACGACTTATAGTGTCAAAAATATATGTGAGGCAGAAGTTGCTAGGGAAGAAATGCTGTTGGAGAGAAAAATAAAATATATCTGGGGGCATCTTGTCATGTTTGCTATCACCCAAAATGTCTAAACAAAATATAAATATTAATGATGGATACAAAAATAGCCATGAGCTTTAAAAGTATTACCAACATGCTAGATTGTTATATTTACATTGTATTCATAAAAATTGTGTCCTCATCTATTATCTTTGATAATATGTGAAATGTATGTCATACCTGGTGAGATATAGAAAGTCTTAGTCAACTTTTTGTCTGTTGTAATGTCTCTGATCTCTTTAGTGATATTCACCAGACGCCCAACCACCGGTGGGATTCTGCGGAAACCCAGGATCCTTTGTTGGAAAAGATAAAGGACAGAGCTTGAAAGACTTGTTTTTGTACTTGCCTATCAGGAGATGTACAAGTGAAACCATTAACTGTGTGTGTACTTACCCATATAGACAAAACTAGCTATCGCTGCATTGCAGCTTTTATAAGTGTACTCTCTGTGTATGGCTGTGTATGTCTCTTTGTAATTATGTACCTGTCCAAATGAAAAGCTGCTATCTCTGCGTTGTGTCTCTCAAAATCTGAGAAGTAAAAAAAATCTGGGGGAGTCTCTTGGTCCCGAGTCTGTCTGAGAAGAAGAACAAGAAAACAGAAAAGTAATACATGCTTATGTATACTGTAACATATATATGTACAAACGACACATATGAAAACCCACACTAAAGCCAATAGGTGTATATTTATTGTGCACATGCAAACATTGAAATGGTTTAGTGAATGCTCTAATGCCATACAAAATGTATAAATGTTGCATCAAAACTAAGGAATAGATTTGAATATATTTAATTGTAATTGTAAGAATATGTTAATTTTATCTGAGACCTAATGATTTATTTTCATTCTAAATGTCATTGCAAATATTCTACTACATTAATCGATTTTTAGTCTGAACGGCATCATGGCAGAGTTTTTTTGCATGAATAAAAAACAAAAAAAATCCAATCATTGTGTATTTGACAATATGGTATGTATTACTATTCTGTTTTATTCATCTGGTATCAATAGGTTCAGCAATGCTTTACAATAAGAGGTATACATAAAAATATTTTTATCAAAACTGTCATAGAAGGTAATGACCATTCTCTAGCACTTACAACCTGAAAGACTATAGTATTTCACTTTGACAGAAAGTGAGTCAGTCATGTAATATGTTCCTATTCTTCCTATACTTACTTCATGGGCTTGAATAAGGCCTGGCCAAAGTTGGGAAAGGACATCACAAGCTTGAGCTGCGTGCCACCAGGTTTTTGAACTAAGTAGAAATAGATAAGTAGCATATTAGACAATGAGCACTCATATGCTCACCCTATACACTATCTGATACAAAAAGGCCTGACAGGGGTAATGGTTAATTTATGGATTCTGAACCGGAAAATGCAATTAGTACGTGGTACAGTATTTTAAGTAATCTGTCAACCAAATCTATTCTAATATAGATAATAATGCTTTTGAAGTAAATCTGATCTAGATTTAGACAATACTTGATGATATAATAAATATATATCGTGACAGAGTGAAACCATTATGTATTTATGACCCACAGTTCCTGCTCTGGATATTGGGAAAATTCAGCCCCAGGGACAGTATAGTGTTTGCTATCCTTTACTCTGTGTATTTTGGATGTGGTGGAGTGGCTCTCCATCCCACTAACAGGGTGACTGTGTTGTCAGATATTTTGTTCCAGAGAATATGTATATCATACATCACACAAAACCAAAATGGGGTCAGAGTCATCTTGTTTTCTTTATAATCAAGTAAAAAGGGGTATATTAGAACAAACAAGTCGTGGTGAAACTGGAAGTTTCGTTAAGTATGTCCTAACCAAATGTATGGCCCAGCTGCTCTAATTATGGAAAAGTTTAATGAGTACCAATCGTTCATTTCAGGGAAAGGTCATAGATAGTGGAATGTAGGTTTCGCAGACTATCCATTAAACATCTGAAATTAATTCGTAATTAAATAGGTATTATATTTTAAAGCAAGTTATAACCTTTCCCTTTTTCATACTATATTTGAGACTAATATGGTATAGTATACCTAGA
This sequence comes from Spea multiplicata, assembly GCA_009364415.1. NCBI lineage: Eukaryota > Metazoa > Chordata > Amphibia > Anura > Pelobatidae > Spea > Spea multiplicata. The sequence goes on along the minus strand of VKOC01001942.1, from coordinate 9,888 downwards.
TATTTTAATCAATGCAAGTGAATTGTTTTGATTTCTAATTCCTTTTTAGCAGAGAGCAGTTGGACAACAGTGACAAGAGGGGGTAAATATAACTGTATTTTTATGTTTTTTTAAAAAAATATTTTGTCTTCTTCAACATTGAGAATAATTTAAGTTTTAGTGCAAAATATTATATTCCATTATTGCATTTACAGGTTTTTCAGAACTGCACCTTCTAATGCGAAAATATGGCAATAATGGATAAGGTTTTATATCTATAATCTGTAGTATATTGGAGTTTGATATTATTTTCATCTATAAAAATCTTACTACGAAGAAGTTACATAATTGCAAATACAGTCTGATATATAGTGTTTTATTGGTTACCACCCTAATTATTGCATTCTGCTTTTTTATTTGCTATGAAAAAAGTTAACTGGTTTAGTGCCATGGAGGAAATGTTAGATACTTTTAACACATTCTGATACCATTCTGATGAATATGTTTATGATACTAATTGCATTGTCTTATCTGTTATCTCCATAATTCATAATCCAGTAATTCATACTTAATAAACGATCAATAATACACAAAATAATGCCATGGAATATTTTTATATGTTTTGAAGATAACATTTATACTAAAATGTTATAGATTATTTTCCACAATAAATTATATCTTGAGTAACTTTATTTTATCTCATTTTAAATTATACATTTTGGTGTGATCAGAGAAAAAATATAGCGTATATCTTTATATTAATATTGTAGGTGTGGTCTTATGATAATGAATAGTGCCATAATTTTGCATATTTCATAAAATATTGTATTTTACATATTTTGATTATAATTATACCTACAGTGTACTAAGGAGTTCAGTCCCTATTTTCAAGAGACTTGAACTCTTGAACACAGGTGACCTGTGAAGGGCTATAAGGAGCAGGCTAAGCCTAGAACCTGATATATTCATTTGTGAGCAGAGCAAGGGGGGAAATGCTACCAGACTGCCTTTTGCATATCTGTATTTATTTAAGTTGGTAAGCAGACAAGCTGCCTAAGGGTAGTAAGCAAAGTGTTTAGTAATTGCTCAGAAGAGCGAATATTTGTTGATTTTGTTAATGTAACTCTTCTAAGGAGAGTACAAAATAAAACAGGCACCTGCGTATTAATCCAGACTTGGCTCTGAGTCGTTCATACCCTAGAAGACTGCATGTTTACATTAAAATCCCAGACACCACTTCAGTCTTAGTGGTGGTTTGTCAGTATATATATATATATATATATATATATGCCAACATGTTCCACAGCTCTTTACAACTGGTAAAGAAGCTATACTGTATGTAGCATCACATAACAATTTTGACTTGACTTATTCAAACAAAAGGCAACAAGTTTACAATCTAATAATTCTAATGAAATCCAGATTTCAAAATGTAATATAATATGGGGTATTGTTAAGTTGCATTTAGGTAGACCCTCACAGATGAAAAGATGTTATTTATAAAATATACTGGTGCAAAGTTTTAAAAAGTGGTTTTATTAACTTAACAGCCAATGGGAAATGGTCTGGTGATTCAAGAGATTTGTATACCAGGCAGAAAAAAATGAAAATGGATCTGCACGTATGTATTGTTATAATTTGTCCAAAAAATAAGGCTACAGTAATACATTTTAAGTAAGGCAGCCAGGGGGAAATTAAGCAAAAAGGGGTTAGGCATACAATTTAGGGGCGTGTCTCAACAGAAGCGGTAGATATTACATACAAATTACAGAAAAGAATACATATGTTCTAAAAAAAAATCTTATTGTACATAGTAAATCTGTGTCAACAATTTACACACGTTTCACCCTCCATCCTCCGATTGGGGACCCAGAGGTCAGGCCATACACAGCTTCTAAGGAAAGTTCACCTACTCAAGGTTACTTAGTATGTGCCTCTGCTCATAACTTTATTATACACATTCTACATACAGATGTAAAGACTTTATTACCTGAGTTAAGAATACGTTGAGTAGACATTTCCTTAAGCAGAATTGGTATAAGTGGATCATGGGTTGGGTATAACTCATAACGATTAATCCCGATGTGGAATTTTAGCCAGGTAGGATAGGTGTCAGCTGGTGATTCACCTGTGGGAAGGATGAATTCCACATTACCACTGATCCTGTAGGGAAAGAGAATAGAATGTGTGACTGAGGAATGGAGAGAGAAAAAACAAAAATACATATAAAAATGGGAAGATATGATAAAAATCAGAAATATATATACTTATTTAATAATTTTAAAACTGTTTTTAATTAGCAAATCAGTAGAGTAGAATTAAGGAATCATTTCATCCCTTTCTTCTGGAGTATTATCTATCAAGGGTATTCATATAGCGAACATGTTCTGTGTTAATTGTATTATTTTATTAAATTTGTTAATTTTCTTCTGTTGTATACAGTATGAATAAATTGTGTCTCCTTTATTGGCCCCCATTTTCAAAGCCTTTTTTTCTATCCTATATTTTTTGTGTCAAGATTGTCTTTAAATATTTATCTAAGTATATTTGTTTATAGCCGCCGGTTTGCTTTCTGCTAGTATCATATTATTAGGAATATAGCAGTATAGTACAAATTTACAATTGTATGAATCCCGAAGCACATGCTGATCGACACAAAATATGCCACTATTTGAGATTTAACAATTGTTCTGACACGAGCTGATACTTCCGCTGTTTGCTGTGTGACGTTAATAGAGACATCAACAGAAGTATCATCTTGTTCTATTTCAGTCCCTCAGCTAAATAAATAAGTTTGTTGCCAGATACCCCGCCGCCAGCCAAGCTTTTTAGCTTAATTTCACAATATAAAAATGTATAAAAAAGGAAATGAGAGATGCTAGCTAGTTAGGCTGTGTGTTGGTAATAGAGTAAAAGTGCTGTCATAATTACAAAATGACGAAAGAGCACCTGGGCCTTTTTAGCAATATGAAAACTGTTTAAAATCAATTGAAACCAATTAAAAACGGTGATATTAGGAATCAAGTAGCGGGTACTCCATTTTTTTAATTTATGTGCTTCTATAATTAGTTAAATAACAGTCCTTAAAGTTGAGGGTCTTTCCTAATAGGTATGCACCCTACATTATGATTATTATAATTATATTGGAGAATTGACATGTTTAGTTGGCCTGGGATAGATCCATAAAATTTGTTACAACTAACTATTAGAAAGCCAATAACTCTGTATATATGCCAAGTAGCTGATTCAAATATATAGTTTTAATGAAAGGAGAAGGCTTATATTAAGTAGTAGAGGGGTAGCGGGGTAAATATATTTTCTCATATTCTCCCCAACTCATTATTGCCATTACCCTATCACTGAGTGGATAAATGCCTTGGAAATAACATTTTAGATGTTTGTTAGTATGTAAGGAGCAAAGGAAGAAACAATTGCTGCCCAATATATGTTTTGCCGCTACTAAGTGCTTTATCGGGGGGGCTTGTGTATTGAGTAAGCCTACTTCCATACAGGTTTCTTTAAATGGTCAGTACAGAAGGTACCCAGTCAAAAAAAGTGAAAATCCCATTTGCTGGACCTCACAAGCCCTCTATTATTCCATTATAGAACTGTATAAATATATTTTTCTCAAGTATAGTATGAAGTTTGGCCCTTTCCTCTTTTACTGTATTTATTTTGATACGCAGAAACCTTCATAACATCCAGTGATGCTACATGGAAAAAACAGAGTTTTAGTATCCAGTGAGTGCCTATATCCAACTAAAAATAAGTAAGGTTTTGAAGCACCCCCTATGCGCTATAGATTTAGAAGCTCTAACCAACAACATTAGGGGAATGTTTCAGAATTAAGAATTTGTCTGCAACTCTGTCATACTATCTGTGCTGATTTCACAACAGTCTTGTTTGAAAACATGTAGTTTGGTGGCAGAATCAAATTACAGAGAGAAGAATATTCTGTATAAGCAGTATATATATGCTGTCCTTCTCTACTTATGAGGGAGACACTTCAGAGCCAAGACTGGCCATCTGACAAACTAGGCATATACTTGGTATGCTGGTAGCCGATTGAGCTGCACTACTGCCTTTCGCTCCAGTGGCAGTTCAGATCCCTAAGTGTGTGAGAGTGTAACAGTGTGGCCTGTGGTTGTGGCCGCTGGCCTTAAAGTGATGTTGTGGATGCTGGCCTTAAAGTGCCATGGCTTCTTTTCTTCCCTAGTCCAGCTCTGCTCCCATCTCTCCCCAAGTTCAATTAATTGAATTCTTGCAGAGAAATCAGCCATTTTTGGCCACTTATAATGCATAACTAATATAGGGATTTATACATTTTAGTTTTTTCCACCTATATTAGAGGTAATTGGTCATATTTCAAACAGCAGTTAGTCCCGCAACCGTTTAAAACCTTAACGCAATTTAAGAGATAAGCTATCAGTAATAATAAAAAACATGGATAAGTGACAACTATTTTTAAGAATGTCACTGTGCTGAATGAATTGCCCAAAATAACTGCATAGAGACTCTTATAAAAAGAAAAAAAATGAAAAGCTATTTTGAAGAGAGGATCAAATATGCTTGCAGATACATACAGGCTGGAAAGCTGGCTCACAGAGCCAATTAGCTACTGTCACATTCTAGTACACGACTGGTACATTTGATGTTCCTCTATGTGGGAAAAAACACATGATATTTTAATGATGATTCTTCTGTCTTTAGCTGTCATAGTTATGACCAATGAGCAGCACTCACATTAATGGAAAGACTCTTTTTGTTAGTATTGCCCAACAAGCACATTGATGATAGCACTGTCAAACAATACAAGAATAAAAATGTATTCATTTTGTAAAGGGAAGTCTCGAACAATATTTATGGTTTTCACCATAATTTTCTCTTGTCACTGGGAGTCATTGAGAGAAAAGAAATGAAGACTATCAGATGTTTTGTACTCTTCACATGAGACACTAAGAATAAAGGTATTGTTTTTAGAAACATGATTGATCCATACCATAGTTTTATATAACTTTCACGCTCATGCATTTCATTGGTATGGTACAAGAACACACAAATATATGCAACATCAACTGGATACAAACTAATATATACAAAAAAATCCAGAAATCACTGTCAAATCCAAAGTTAAACTTCGTATTATATAATCTCAGCTTCCAGTGCTTTTGGGTCTTGGTTCATCACATCTGATCTTTGAAGCTAAACTTTTTGTGCCTGTGGACCAGTTTACATACAGTTTATGTACTGCACACCAAGAAGCACGGGTAAACAGAGTCCATATTTAAAAAAAAACAGGAAAGGACCTTCCCGAAACCGGTGCCACAAAGTTGGAAGCATATGATTGTCTAAAATATCTTTGTATACTGTAGCATTAACATTAGCCTTCACTTTGAAAAACAGCACTGGACCATTATCCTTCCTACACCAAACTTTACAGTAGGCATTATGTATTGCGGTAGGTAGCATTTTCCTGGCATCCCCAAATCCAGATTCCTCCATCAGACTGCTAGATCTTGAAGTGTGATTCATAACGTTAGAGACCATCAGGGCCGGCCCGACAATGGAGCCGAGTGGGGCAACCGCTCCAGGTTGCCGAGAAGGTGAGAAGAGAGAGAGAGAGGGCGCCGAGTGGTTTTATCTTACCAAGTTGTCAGTACCCGCTCGGCTCCCCTAACTCTCTCCTCTGCGAGCCTTCTAGTTCGGCCGGAAATTACTTCATCTTCCGGCGCTCAACATTACAAGCTGGCACCGAGACCGAGCAGAGAGACTCACCGCAGGACTGCTGAAAGGTAAGTACGGGGGGAAGAGGAAGGGTAGATAATAGGGGGGTAGATAATGGGGAGCGGCAGGGAGAGGAAAGGGTAGATAATAGGGGTGGCAGCCGGGAGAGTAAGGCTAGATAATGGGATGGGGGGGCATTTTAAACTTCGCCCCAGGCGGCATTTTGTCTTGGGCCGGCCCTGGAGACCATGTTTCTACTGCTTCAGAAGTGCTAGTGTGCTAGTGTGCTTTACACCACTGTAGCCAATGCTTTGCATTGCACATAGTGATCTTTGGCTTGCATGCTCAGCAATGAAACCCATTTCATAAAGCTCCCAACGCAGAGACAGTTTGGAACTCTGTAGTGAGTGATGCTACAGAGGATCTGTGATTTAGCACTCGACAGTCCCTCTCTGTGAGAATGCGTGGTTTACCGATTCATAGCTGAGCTGTTGTTACACCTACAAGCTTCTACAACACAATAATAACACTTACAGTGGATCATGGCAGATTTAGCAGGACTGAAATTTCATGAACTGACTTGTGACAAAGACAGCATCGTATGAAAGTGCCATGTTTTAAAGTCATGCAGCTTTTCAGTGTGACCCATTCCTTTGCAATGTTTGTCTATGAAGACATTTTTAGATACTTGTTAGCAATGGGTATGGCTAAAACTCAATAATTATGAGGGGTGTTCATGTTCATAGTGTCATATACTGTATTGTATATCTATGGGATATTTACTTAATTTAATTAATGATTTCTGTCTCATTCCTTAAGTAGTTCCCTTACATAATCGTATATTGTTGCCTTGATTTGCACATGCTTGCTGTTTAATATTTATAATTTATACATTGCACTGGAAATGGAAATCCATGGGCACAAAAATGTGTTTATTTTTATAGCCATCTCTAAGGTTTATATTTCATGTCTCTTTCAAACACTGTCTCACATAATTTATATTAGACTGTGAAATACACTTAAACGTTTAGGTGATCTCTGACATCAGGCAATAGTTTAAAAAGGACTGAGGAACTGAAGATGTTCCTGTTCTGAGGGTACCTAAAGCTTTGTAATATTAGGCTTATATGTGAAACATGTTTATTTGGTTCATTAATTAATATTGGATATGAATTAATGAACCAAATAAACATGTTTATTTTGGTTATTGGGTTCATTAATTAATATTGGATATTAATTGATGACAGCAGTCATACTCGTGCAACAGAAAAAAAACAAAAAAACAAAAAAGATAAAGGTAGAACATGCAAACAGAAAAGCACCACCAAGGCCTTTAAAGTTAGGCAAATATATGTTTCATAACTCCCAAGCATCCCACAGCTTTCTAAAGCATAATAAGCTCATTTAAGCAGGGCCACCCTCAATTTTTGCTTCAATAAATTCAAATTGTTATGTGATACATTACTTATTATGTCCTGTTTAACCATTGTACAGCCCTGCAGAATATGGCGGTGCTATATAAGATAACATTGGAGGAAGATGGAAAAGTATCTGAAATTAATCCATCTATGTCTGCTTTAAAAAGGGCTGATTTGATGGATTGTAAGCTTGCTATAGCAGAGTTTGTTCCTCCTTGTGCATCAGTATGTCTTAATCGGTATTAAGCTTATTGAATTGTTTATTGGAAACTTGAATGTTGTTGTTGAAATGAACTCCCCCCTATTGTAATAGTGCTAATAAATGCAATGTGTAAAGTTTCCTGTGCCCCCCGCAAAAAAACACATGCTTAAGTATTTTGCATGTTAAAAGTTGGGGTTTATCGCCACTGTTTATGTCAAAGAAAACTCCACACCTACATGTGTGTCAGTAGCTTAGTTGCTGCATCTGGAAAATGATCTAGGATCAGATTTCTAGCAGTCGTTCTTGATTGTTTGGCTGGTCAACGTTTACTGGAAGGATTTTTTAGGGATACAGGATTACCCTGAAGTGGCTACGCTATCATTGCTTTAAGCAGATTACTGTGTACATGATGTTAAATAAATGGTAAAAGCATCCTGTGTGCAACTGCATAAAACAATATAAAATACAGTATCTCACAAAAGCGAGTACACCCCTCACATTTTTTTAAATATTTTATTATATTTTTTCATGTGACAACACTGAAGAAATGACACTCTGCTACAATGTGAAGTAGTGAGTGTACAGCCTGCATAACAGTGTAAATTTGGTTCTCCCATCAAAATTACTCAACACACAGCCATTAATGTCTAAACCTCGGCAACAAAAGTGAGTACACCCCAAAGTGGAAATTGGGTGACTCGTTAGTGTTACAAGGTCTCAGGTATGAATCCAAATTGTAGATGTATATAGCTGGGACATGCTTCATAATCATGGCTATGAATCAATAGTACTTTAATTGGGAAAACTTTAGTAATGTATATTATATTGCTGTATTAAAGGGACACTCAAATGTCCCAGGGAGCCCCCTAAATAAACAATACATATGAAAGTAATTTCTAAGTATTAACAGAGAACGTAGCAAACATAGAGTTTATAGAATTCAGATAAGAACCATTTGGCCATCTAGTTTGCCAATTTTTCCTGATGTAAAAACTCAATATATTAGCTACCGCCCTCTCTATAAATGAAAACGTCCTTATATTACATCTAAACCTATGACCTAGTCACATCCATTGCTCAAATTTTTAAAAATTAAAATGTACTTAATTTAGGGAGAAGCTGCAGCTTCCCATACCCTCCATGGCCCAAGAATGCCCAATGGCAAAAAATACTCACATTGACTCCTGCCTGCAGCATTCACTAAGTTGGGCAGGAAGAAATTGCAAAAATGTATGTACACCACATCAGCTATCAGCATTGTGTAACTGAATTGACATCACATATTATAACACAATTCTGAAATAATGACATCAGGACTTAATAAATAGAAGGAGAATAGAAGAATAGGAGATCCATAGAAATACATGTTAACCTGTTTAACACTGACCCAAACTGACAGACTTAAAAATTCCATATCAAAAACTGGGAAGGAAAGCTAAACAAGTAAAATATGTATGGAAATCAAATAGGAAATTACAATACTTCACATAAAATGTTTCTCACCATTCCTCACTTCCGCTGCCTTTCAAGGTAAATCGTTCCTTTGAGTTAACTCTAAACAGTTTGTCTTCTTCTTTTATTTCTGGCATTGGAGTATTAAAGAATGGGTGTTTGAACAAAGCAGCCAACTTTGAACCTGGATATCCTCTTGCTGATTTACTTGTAACCTTGGATTTGGTAGGATGTATTTTCTGCACTTGAACATCATCTACTGAAGATCTTTGAGTTGAACCATTGCTACTGCTGAAGTCTTGTAATGTCCGCACAATGTGGGGTTTTCGAATCACATGGACTTTGGCTCTAGGGTGACTATTAGATGCACAGGGGCAGGAAACTGCGTACAGCGAGGATATGTCTAGAGCAAAATGCATTATGAAAATAAGGAAGAGAAGTGACAGGACAAGCAACTTAAATCTCCTCTGAAAAGAAAAGTTAAGACGACGGATCATTTCAAAATGCAAAATTTCCTGTATAAAATCAGCCAATGCAAAATCAGCCAAAATACAGCCAAACAATCCTTGTTGAAATAACACTGAATAATAGTTTCTTGCTAAGTGGAATATTTTTTCAGTTTTTTAGAGACATTGGAAAAAATGCATTGATCAAGGTCAGCAACAAAAGTCAGCGCTTCTTGTCTGATGTTGAAAGTAAGAGGAAAAGGTGAAATGATTTAGTGGAAACTTTTTCCAAGAGCTTTGTGTCAACAGGGGGACGGGTCAGAGGTAGAAATGAACAGAAGTGATCAATAAATAATGTGTAAGCCAAATATTCAAATGATTTAATCTTGGCTGCACCACATATAGTACAATGCACGAAAAACAACAACAGGTTCTTAAAACATTTTAAGAACCTCTTTTAATTCATGTTTTTTTAAGGTCATCAACCTACTCTATGTCATGGTCCTATGGAGTTTTGTTAAGCTGGCAGCCATTGAGCACTGGAGCTCCCTTCTCCAGATTTTAGTAGTAGTAGTAGTTTTCTTACCACTCAAAAGACTTAATTTAGTTATACAAAATAAACAAATAGCAGTGTATATAGACTTGTCTTCTATAATTGTATAATTAT
>VKOC01001941.1:0-15177 GCA_009364415.1 Spea multiplicata | reverse complement strand
GGCTTGAAGGTTACCGTGGAAGCTGTGGTTCACCAAAAGCCGACAAGCGGGTTCTTTCATTCAAACTAGTCACCTGATCTGCTGAAGTGGGTAACCTTCATAGAAGTTCATTTTTCCGCTACCATAACATGCAGCTCCATTGGTTATTTACTTTATTCATGATGAACGACATGCCAGGCGCATGATAGATTTCATCCTCTAAGGATAACTGGTAGATTCCATGTACTGACCACTGGTATATTGAACAGGTCATCAATGACTTGATATAAATCCCAATCACTTAAACCTGAAATACCTAATCAGAGACCGTAATGTAATGTTATTTACTACTTGTTTATGTCCTGTCTACCCATTGTACAGCGCTACACAATAGGATGGTGCTATATAAAACAATAATAATAGATCATGAGTGGCAGAAAGTTTATAGAACAAACTCTTTATAATAGGTTTTTTGCTCAATTACTTGTCCTCTGGGAGTCTATTAAAACATTTCAAGTACTATTCAATGTTTGCTTACAACTTGACCTTAGAATAAAAGCACCCGTTGTACCTCTTATCATCACTGTAACAATAGTCCCAACATAAATGAAGTGATACGGATCAAGGAGTACTGATTCAAGTGCTGGGTTTCCCATTACTCACTGAGACGCAGGAATAATGGGTCAAACAGATTATATATTAGGGCTGCAAGTAATGATTATTTTCATAATCGATTAGTTGGCCGATTTTTTCGATTTAAAAAACTTAAAATCTACATTAACGTGTCATTGTACTCACACAACGCTTTTATATCTATCACAACGGCATTTCTCTATTCACCTTCCTATTTTACTGACATAATAATAAAAGCTATATTTTAAAGGTACAAGAACCCAAACACAATAAAAAAAGTTTTACTAGTAAATATTAATTCACATGTACATTTTTTTCATATTTAATAAAAACTATAATTGAGAAAAATGCATTTCTTGTTTTTATTTCCCAACTTGCCCAGTTATGCACATCTAACCCCAAGCTTGCCACTCTGCCCCCTGATATGCCTTATACCCCCTTTTTTTGCCATTCTGCCCCTGGATATGCCTTATACCCCCTATATGCCACTGTGCCCCCAAGATATGCCACTCTGGCCCCCCTATATATGCCAATCCGCCCCCCCCCCTCCATCTTGGAGGGGTATTTTTCAGAGCATGTTATCTGAAGAAACCACATCTTACATTTGAATACATCGATTCAACTATTTTCATTATCAATTATTATTGATTAGTTGTTGCACCCCTACTATATGTATACATAAATATATATATATATACACACACAAAAAAACTCTTGTCGCGTTCTAACAACATACTATGGTAGACTGTAGACAAATGAATTAGGATGGTCTGTGTCTGGTTGGCAATTATTAGTGAACTATGACTCTGATAATTCTGTGCCAGCCATGAGTAACCGCATAGATTAAAGCCCTATCTAAGCCGCTGTAAGGGAGACTTATGGTTTGCTTAGGAACTGACGGTTAAGAATAAGACTTTTAATCTAGATTAGGTTAGTATGGTTTGGTAGCTGCGTCAGCTACATGTGATCTCCGGTATGGCTTCTTTATCATGTTAGGCGACAAAAAGAAAAAAGATTTCAAGATCAGAGAATTTATCGGCCGGCCAAGTAATTCAGTTTTTGTAACAAATAAAGCCCATCGTCTATTATTTACACTTAAAGAGTCAAACTAGTTTTATCAAAACAAAGTTTAATAAAACAGGAAAAATCACATATAATCAAACAATAATGTTTATATTTGTTAGTATTGTTTAAAAGGCATTCTAGCAGGACATTGGGTCGCAGCAGGAGCATATTTGTCCTGGCTGCAAATATGGTATTATAAACATATTATACAAGAGTGAGAAAAATAAACCATTCTCTATTCTACCACAATATATATTAATATATATACACGGTATATATATATATATATAATATATATATTACCGTATTATATATAAACTATATAATACAGTATATACATAAATATATATATCATATTAACACTTTTCATTAAGCAGCCAATGATACAATAGGGGGTGTTGCACTACAGATCTGGAGCTGCAGCTTCTCCTAAAGGTAATGTATTTTTATTAATTTCCGTCATTCATCAGGTTGAATAATGCTTGTTAAAGTATTTAAACATGTAAAATGGATTTGTTGTTGGTAAAGCTGTTTGGGATACTGTATAGTCTCTTCACGTGGACATCCTGTAACCAAGCAGAGCTTCGCGCTTCACCAACTGGAAAGGACGCTGGCTTCTCAAATGAACCGAACACCTCCAAAAAGCAACACGTTTACAACTGTGTTTGGGAGCTAAAAGCTTGTGTTAGTTACACATCAATTGGACCTCTTTCTGTGTATTATATGAACCAGAGAACTGAATTTAGTGGATTGCCAACAGAAAGTTGTCTCTCTCGCTCCGAGTACGACGCCAGTTTTCATTTAAAGACTGAAGCCCTCCACGGGTTCGCTGCTGTGGAATTTCACACGGTGGCACAAAGGCACTTAAGCAAGAGGCTGCCAAGATCCCGGCCATGGAAAGCCTGATAAAAAGCCCACAGTACGTTCATGTCATCTGGGGTGACCTGTCATCAGACACGGCAGACACGCTTACATGCTTAACCGATCAAAATACTGGAATCGTGTAATATCCTTATTATCCATTATCACACCTCAGATATGGGACCATCTCAGCAGAGGACGTCCTCAAGGAGGGGTCACAAATAATCAAGTCTATAATATATTATACTATTGTATTTTTATCTGATTATATATATATATATTTGTCATTTTGTTTCTTTTACACACTTACATTTTTTTAGGTAAATACGAAGATATGGAATATTATTTTTAACTGATTCAGGTCCAAACTTTCAGGGACAGCATATCAATTCAGTAAGCAGAGGCTTTCAATTGGTTACACTGCAAGGCAGAATTTAACTTCTAACAAATTCCTAGCGAATTATTTTCATTGGTTACCATGGTGATATGATCATTTTTCTGTGCACCAGAATCACTAGTTACGCTGAACCCCTACCGTCTCCAATGTTGCACATTATTATTTATGTGCCTGGGCGATGTATAGAATGTATTTAGTAAATATCACCTCCACGCGCTGTATAACACTATAATGGCTATATTAACTCTTAACTAGCCCACAGTCATGACATCATAACAGGCAAGTCACACTATGTTTTTATTTGGTAATAATCTGGAACTCATTTTAGCCTTAAAAACCATAACGGAAAACAGTATTTATAGCGTAGCTTTTGTGTTATTTCATAACGCGAGTTACAAATACCAAGCCTTTGTCCTACTGCATTGTCGCAAACAATAGAATGTCTGGGTCTTAAAAGTCACCACAGGGGCCACACCGTCATTGAAGGTGAAACTGAACTTAACAAGGACATCAGAAGCTATTTACCAAAGCAGTGAATGTACTTGTGCTCGGAGTCTTATCACCGCAGCAACCATTCATTCATTTGGGGTGATAAGGCAACTTTTCAAACTGTGCCAGAATGACTTTTTGTACATAACCCACTGTGTGATTAATAAAATCCCATCAACACGGCCAGCACGCCACGCACATGATGAGCATCGCATCTGATAATCATAACTCCCATGACTGTCAGACAGGGCAAGACGCTCATCGTGATAAATGCAGCCATGCGCGTGGCATGATTTTCGTTATGTGCAATATGTTCGAGATGAATGTAGCATTATGGTACGCGTGACACATGCCAAGTCACCGCTGATGTGTGAATGACATAAGGGCAAGTTTTAACATACGTTACATGTGACATTCCAGCACTGCCTTGTGTGTGACTCCCAAGCGTGTATTCTTACACATCTGTATGAATGCCAATCACAAGAAGCATGTGCGTGCTGTGCACTTGGAACATACCCGTGTCACACGCAAATCAGGCTATAATTGGTGGGTGCAGCATGAATGCTGGTATTAACTTTGTCACAAGTATGGCATCCACACTGGTATTTCTCAAGTATATGAACTGGGGTTTAGATTGTAAGCTCATAAGCCCACTATTCCTATTCCAGGAACTTAAAGCTCCTCAGCTCCTGGTGTGTAAATGTATATTTGTTATGTATTCGTTAACCACCCCATCTTTATATTGTACAGCGCTGCAATCTATTAATTAACGCTTAATAAATAATCGGATAATAATATAATAATAATCAGAGCCGTGTCACACAAGCCAGACCTGGCACTGCTACACGCGTGACACATATATATATATAGATGCCCTCCTCCATACGGTGTGCCCCTGAGATGCCAGCTGAGTACACGCACCGCACAGCACACTGTTGATCCATATGTCCAGCAACCTGTGCTTCCCCGCTGGGCCCGGCATCACTGCTATGTGCCAAGTACATACATGCACACAACCTCTCCAGATGCCAACATCCCATCCCACATGTGTTACCTGGCGCTGATGAGCGAGCACTCCGCCTCGGTCCATTCCGGGCGGGCCCGGCGAGCGCAGCGGCTACACAGGACGTAGAGCCCGGGGAAGAAGAGCGATCCGGCGGCCAGGACGTGCCACATCGCGCCCGCAGCCACAGCAACTCCGGCAAGAGCCGAGCGGACTAGCTGCCAGCGCCCGGCCACACCCACACCTAACGTCACCGCCCGCTCGGACACGCCCATCGGTGTGACACTCCCCGCCCACACCGCTGTGGAACCGGAGGCTGCCCGTTGACCACGCCCCCTGGTGGGCGTCACCGCCTCTAAGTTATCGCCTAGTGAAGGATGCTGCCAGCAAGGGACCGGTGATGTCATGTCATCCGTCAAAGCCAATGGCAAGCTGTGGGGCTGGGCGCTCGCAGCATCGCTCAAGCCGTGACAGCAGTGAGTTTCTGGAAGCTAAGGAAAGCTAAGGCTAAAATGTGAAGAGGCGCAGACAGGAGGGCTTTCCTGACACTGATTGGTTCTTTCAAACGACCAAAGTTGGCACCAAACTCTAAGGGCAAGCCTGGTTTTCATTTTTTTGCAGCTTAAAGTCTACAAAGTAGCTTGATATGCATTCTTCGGGGCTGTTAGGGACATAGTAAAAGTTAAATGGGAACTCCTTTCTTATTTTTTATTGAACTAATGTATTATTCTATTGTTTGGTGTTCAGAGAGGCTATGAATAGAATGATTACAGTGTAACCTGTGTTGTTTTATTTCTGTGTTGTGTTCCTCATTATATTGTCCTAAACATAAACATAGTTCGTAACAGGCCAATGCTTGCCGTCGGGAACTCCAGTGAAAAGCCCATTGGGCCAATACGCAATAGTATTTCCTTCATGGCCACCGGCTGAGCAGCCAATTGTTATGAAAAAACATATATACACATACGTAATACTTGGTCATTCAACATGGGAAGCCTGAAGCCACAATTTAGTGCGACTGATCCTTGAAATAAATATTATAGAGTAAATAACACAATATCTTTTCCACTAAATTATTTCAGGGCCTTAAACATTTTGATTTTTTTTTGATGGGGTATTGATTCACAGGAGGAGGAGAACATCTTCAAAAGGACATTGTGGAACTAGAAAAGGTGCAAAGAAGGGATACAGAATGAATAAGGGCATTGGAATATACTGTGAAGAAAGACAGTTATATACGCTAGAAAAATGGCATCTTACAGGGGATATAATAACATTGTGTAAGTATGTGCCAGGCCAAGATAAAGACCTCTCCCGTCAATGGAAATGTACGAAGAACAAGAGCTCATCTTCTGAGACTGGAAGAGCGCAGGTTTCATACACAACAAAGGAAGGGATTCTTTACAGTAAGGGAAATAAAGGTATGGAATTCACTGCCAAGAGAGGTGGTGTTATCCAATACAATGGACGTCTTCATAAATAATCTGGATATTTGTTTAGATAAGCATAATGTACAGGACTATACATAATAGAATAAACTTTAATATGTTAAAGCTTCTTCATCCAAAGAGAAGTCTGATTGCCTTTCAGAGTCAAGAAGGAATTTTCCCTTAGCTGAATTAGCTGAGTTAGGGTTTTTTTGCCTTCTTTTGGATCACAGAGATGATAGGTAGAAGGTAATCAGCTGGCGCTTTATAAAGAACTGTAATCTAATAACAGTGAATGGAGATACCATCCATCATTAGAATACATTTGGCATAGCATAGCATTGAGCAGCAGTCCACTATGGAGCCTGATCACTTAATAGGTCCATCTGTTCCCAGACCTACCACCCTAAACCTTTTACAAGTTGGCCCTGATTTGGACACCTGAAATGGTGGAGGGTATGCATTTATGACAATGACATGTTATATGTGTCCTGTGTTATATTGGTGTACAATTCAATGAAGTAACACCACAACAAGGCAATTCAATTATAGCAGCGCATTTATCTTTGTGCCGCCAGTTGCGTTACATTAACATAGCTTTTTAGCTTGTCTGAGCATGATCTGTTTCCATAACCTTCCTCTCACACATTAACCATGCATGCCTAAAAAGCCTCTGAAGAACAACTATTACCCAGCAATTGATTACTCATCACAAAACCTAGTAAACACATAGCTACACCAAACTTATCTGACAATAAAACCAGCCATCGGCACAAACGTGTTTCATGGTGGACATTTTCAAACCCAACTGGATCAGTTGAGGACACCATCCTTAATAGTCGGCCTTGTTTAACCCCTTAGGGACAGGGGGCGGTCCCTAAACCCATTGAAAAAAATGCATTTTGAGCCCGTACATGTACGGCCTTTGTCATTAAGGGGTTAAAAATGCAGTAACCACGTGTTTATAGTAGAATGACTATTCACTTTATAAAGACTCAAAACCAAAATAGGAATAAGCATACTGCTAAGTATTCTGCAAATAATGATGCCATGATTTAAAAATGTTTGAAAACTCAAGTGATATACCTGTGAGTAATAAACGTGATCATAAGTGATGAAATATACAGCTTTGTCACCATCGCCAAGAATGGCTAAAATCTGTAAAACATTTTAAAAATGCTGTACATTTGTAAAAACTTTGCTTTCAAGAATTTTAGTTTAAAGGCATAAAAACCTTATATAACACCCCAGGTGTTTTTGTACTCTAGGCCCTGTTATCCTAAGCCATTCAATGGTTAGCTTACCATAAAAAAACACAGGCAATATATTCACTCCTTCAGGGTCCTTATCAAGGCAGCTCAAGACCCAGTTTGTCACATTGCACAGACACACTAACACACATGCGCACACAAACACACATGTACATAGACACATAAATATACCCCCCCACACACACACACTGATATATGCAGACACACAAACACCTACACTAGAAGACACATCTGGACACTCACACACTTATCTAGAGACTCACACTAACACACCCACTCACACCAACACAACCAGGCGCTCAACACTAACATGCACACACATACTAACATACTATAGCTGCAATGGGTTCCGGATCACGCAGTAGCGATGCAGGAGCAGGATCAGGCCCAAAGTATGGCTGAAGGCAGACAGATGGCGATGTGTTCCATTTGGGAGCCATCTTTAGGAAATACAAAAACAGGCAGGATACAAACTGTCGCTAGGGACACACTAGGCAGGACGCTGTGGCTGGATGGCCCATGGACTGGGCGCAGTGGCTGGATAGCCCATAGAATGGGCCATGTAGCACCCAACTCAAAGACTCATTCACTAACAGGGTACAATGTAAGCTTTTAGCACTGGTCAAACAATAATCACAGTTTAGTCATTACTTCTAATTATATCCCCACTTGCCTCTACATCTGCCTCTGACTGAACTAGAATGGAGGTTTATAAAAATATATCAGGTATGGCTTATGGGATATATTATGTGTGTCTGTAGGTTATGTGTGTTGCGTGCCAAGTATATTAATATACAGCATGTGTTTAAGGTGCACTTATATCAGATCAATAAATGCTTACTATGGGCTCACGCCCCCGCCCTTGATCTTGAATGAGTCAAGCAAGGTATATATTTTAATATACTGTATAAAATCTGAATATTATAGGGAGACTATATGTGCAAACACTGCAAACTCCATACAATGCCTCCCGGATATGCCACTCTGCTCCCAGAAATGTCTTATGCTCCCCTATATGCCGCTCTGCCCCAGAGATACATTATACGCCCTATATGCCACCCTGCCCCCAGATAGGCCTTATACCCCCTATATGCCACTCTGCCTCCTGAAATGCCTTATAGCCCCCATATGCAACTCTGCCCCCTGACTTACCACTGCATCCCTAGATGCTAGTCCCCGGTGCTTCAAACTACCTAGTGTCTAGTGTGGGCAGCAAGTGGACGTCTGCGCGATGTGCGTAGACAACCTCTGCTGTCTGCCAGTTCGGCTGGAGCTTCTGGGACTGAGCACCGGAAGGTCATGTGACTCCGGCGCTCTGTCATAGAAGCCCCAGAGGAAGTGCCGGCAGCAGAGTAGGTTACCAGAGAAAAGGATCCAGGTCCCCTGCAGCGCTGCGGGGGATCTGAATCTTAGTCTTTTAGTCAGACCTCTATTTGAGGTCCGATTATAAGAAGACCTCGAATATAAGATATAAAAAAAAAAACTTGTCTTATAATTGAGCAAATACGGTACTTTCACTTTTTTTTACTGCATGTTGCACTGTATAGTTGTTCTGCAGCCTCTTTTATCAATGAAGATCATCGCTGTCTTTCTTTCCAGAGAATAAACAAATAAATCTTAGAAAAAATGTAAGTCTCATATAGCAATTTTGAATCATTTATTCAAAGGGCATGTAGGAATGGGCATTGGTGTTGTGCGCAAAAATTCCTGCTCCATACTCCTACTGTCAGTAATCGATTATGATGAGACAAGACACAAGAGGATTGTGACTCGAGACCGCTAAGGTTTACTGGCTATTTGTTGGGGGGGGGGGACGGGACAAGAGCAACAAAGGCGATGGTAACCAATACTGTGAAGAATACAAACACAGCCAATATTTCTGTAAAGGTTTATTACAGGACCAGGAGTGCAGGCATACATTTTCTGGAGTGCAGACTCACGGCAGGAAGAACGAGACCCGTTCTTGCTACGGAATGGGTCTGGGTTAGTACAAAAATGAACATTACGCATTTGCTATGTTTCCAAACTCATGTGTGGAATACAGCGATGATCATTTTTTATGATGATAGGATTGCATGTTGTCCATTTTAAGTAATCATTTCCAAAGATTTGGAAACACTGTACAATTGTCTCAATAATAATTTTAGTCCCAGGGCTACTCCTTAAAGGACCATGGAGTTTGAGAACATTTTTACATTATTAAAAGATGATTGGACAAAATAAAAAAAACATAGTGAGCCCTCAGTATAAATAATTAACTAAGAAATGCAGAGCCACTTTCCAAAGGATTTCAAACATTCATACGAACAGAATGAAAACAAGTATAAGCCAGGAGGCATCTCCTGTTACTGTGTAAAGTGTGAGGACCACTTTGGACGGATCAGTCCCGAGTTCACTCAGGCTTCTGCCCTTGTCTTTACTTTTCCTTCTGCTCTTCATTTTGTTTCTGGAATTTCTGATGGACGACACGCAGGGTGGTGAAGAAATTCCCCAAAAAGTGAATGAGGAACGGGAGGATGCACATGGCGACCTATACAAAAACACCACAAAACACATACAATAACAAAAATGTCATTAGGTCTATAAATGCATACAAGAAAACTGGTTCAGGACAGCACCGATGGATGCTTTTGGACGATCTTTTGAATAATTGTCCATCTCCAATAATTAGCGTATGTAAAGATCACCGCGTAAATATCTGACTTACATCTTCTCTCTTCAGGCCTGGAGTTACAGAGTTCTTTTAAACATTCTTGAACCAATAGATAATTCTTTACTATTGTTTAAGTGGCTTATCTAGCATGTCATATGAAGATTTTCATTTAACTCTTAACTCTCATGTGCTCCGTTATTGTCGTTATGTAGTCATATTGATAAATGGGACAATAAAGCACTTATTGTTTTAATGATGAAATCAGGTCAAGAGAAGTCACGTTCTACCGATTTTAATTAATCTAAATATATTTATTATTGATTTGTGATAGAACCCTTCTATGGGTTAATCAGCAAGTACAATGGTTTGTATTTATGCATTTGTGACATTCCAAGTCATATTTCTCTCTTACGTTATGAGACTACAATATCCCTACATTGTATGTGTTTGTATGTTAGCAAGTATATCAAATGCAGAGTAACTGCAAATGGTAGGCAACCACAAAACTATGGTGTAACTTACAACCCAATAAGGAACAAATGCACCTGAAGATGATAAATGGTGTGTCCTGTGGGTGTGGGGAAAACGACACACTATAATTATTATTCATGATAATTGTAATAATCTGACTCTCTTACCTGCCACTCCTTGCACTCTGGGAGCCTGGCCAGCTGGAAGAGTGTGATGGCATTGTATAGCTGCCAGAACTGTAAGAGAAGCATTGAAAAGGGTCTTCAAGACATACAGACTAAGGAAGATTTTACCAATATGAACAGGGATTAAAAATATTTAGGTGATTTTACCAATATGAACAGGGATTAAAAATATTTAGGTGATTTTACCAATATGAACAGGGATTAAAAATATTTAGGTGTGTCATGAGACCAGGGTTTTACCGTTTTTTTTTTTTTTTTTTAGGAAATCCTTGATCCAGGATTTTCTCGCTATCCCAGCTGGGATGTTAAAATGTAACCTTTGGTAAATTAAAATTCAACGTCTGACTTTGATTTGCTATATAAGTACGGGAATCAGGTGCAAGTAGCAAACTTGAAAGAGTAACTAAATATAGTTGAGAAATGAAACAGTCTATTGGTAGCTTTAAGTCTGGAGTTTGCTATCGCCCCCTTGTGGTATAAACAGACAATGATTAAATCTATTCAGACAAATGAGCTGGAACTTGACTGTCTAATTAGACCGTGAGAAAACTCAAACAGAAAAAAACTTCTATGTTAGTCACAAGGTGTTCCTGTGCATACAAGAGTTACTCACTGGGTTCTTTTCAGATCTAGTGTAAAACATACAGCAACACAGAAGGGGGAAGTCCTTGACTTGGCAGGAAGAGCAATGAGTTCATAATTAATAGCACACGTATTAATAAGCATTATTATCATGTGCATGGAGTAAAGGCAGCCACCATATCTATGCTACCAACAATTACATACAATTAAAACATTTGGCCTCTGTCCAGACATCTGTCTGAGGTCAAGTCACTGCACATATTTTGGTACAAAGCCTTCAGCAGAGTCAAACCCGTACTACATGGGTGAAGCACAACATGATGCTATGCACGATGCCACTGCATCATTGTGTCCCAACAAATGTTGGTCTTTATGCATGCAGTGTGATGTTTAATCTGGTAAAGACAACAGTGGCTAATTTTGCAACAGAAAATATAACAGATGCCCCTACTTATGCATAAGCTTCATGAAAGAATCTTTCACTCATTACAAAAAGCTACAATAACTGCGACTGGTTTGCAAACAAATAAGCCATCATTTATAGCACAAAAGTGTAGCTTTGCATTCATCTGTCATCCTTACCTGACCAAAGAATAGGAATGGCAACAGAAAGGTCAGACCTCTCCACATCCAGGACTGGAACCCCTCTACAAAGAGACAACTGTATGTCAGTGAATTCATTACATGTTCTAATCGATCTTATGTAAAGCATCTTAAATGGCTTGCTGCTTGGGGTTTCATGATATTATGCCTGTAAAAGGGAGTCCAACAAAACATATGTAGACCATTTCCAGAAGGATGTTGCAGAAAAAGCAGTTGAAATGCATTCTTTGGAGTAATGAATCATGCTTCACTATATGGAAGTCGGATCCTAATAAGAAGAATTAGTAAAAAGTGATTCAAAAAAGGGCATAATGGATGGGCCATTTCGCCCATAGCAGTCTTAGCACCTGCCTCTCACCTGCTGTGGTTAATCTTGTGCAAAACCAAGCAAGTCCAGTATGACATAACACTGGGTCATGGTAGGACCATCATGTGCCCTTAAAACACAATAGCATTTCGCACTGTAATTACTGCTACAAACTATATTATAATGAAATACAAATTAGGATCAAAGTTTTCAGATAACTGCGTCTCATATGTGGTTTAAGCACTTGGCTGGGCTTGTCACATGTTTGAATGTATATAAAAGTTACTGCCTTTTGTCACAAAAAGTATGCATTTTATATCCTATTCTTCAACAAGAACAAAAAATTTGCAAAAATCACATTTTGTTGACAGAGTAATAACAGCAATAACAGGCAAACCTAAATGACTTCCAATGTTAAGCTGCTTACAGCAGGAGGAGGTAGCCCCCCGCAAGTCTACACTAGCCCCTATTGTGGAAGTTGCCTTTCATCACCACATCAGCATAAGGATAAAGAAAAATATTGGTTTTTACTTACCCACTGTCAAGTCCATATTGTGCCTTTCTCCAAGAGCCCGGAGTCTATACAGACAGCCACTTTGGTAGTAATACTGCAGGAACTGGACAAAACCTAAAGTATGCCGCATAAATATTTAACAGGTTAACACTAAAACATGTATCAAAATATGGAATATTTATCCTATCAAAGAGAAATTTAAAATACTTAACATCGCCAAACATTTATGTAAGATAAATATAAAAGGAAGGTGCGGATGCCCATGGGGTAAGGTGCAAAAGTCCAGCTTTACAAAAATAGCAGTAGATACATGGTAGAGCCTTTAGATATCCGGGAAAAGGAATGAAAGGCAATCCCTTGTTGCTGAGGATTGCTAGATTGGTTCAGCCACCTGGTTCTTATATGTAATCAAAATGTATTAATAAATAAAATCAAAGAAGCAAGGGATAAATAACTTACTTTGGTACATGGAGAAAGAGAGATATTGGTTTCTGAACATCTGGTACATTAACCCATCTGGCCTGAAACACAATGTATATTACAATTATTTTTTTAAGATTGCTTTTATCGCTGGTCTATATAACATCAATAACGTAAGAAGTTTTCCTGTTCAGCACTCGGATTCCCTTTTGTTGGCTGAATATGGGGATTCCTAGACTTCACAAAAGATAGTGTTCCAGAGATTGCTTGTCCCTGTCCTGATTTCACACAATCTGATGCCTCATACCTATAGTTCGCCTACAAGTGTAATAAAAAAACCCAAAAAAACTGGGCCAGATGGAGAGCCAACTATATTCAGTGTCAACTCACCACGTTAGCATGACTCCAGAGAGGAACGTAGAGATATAATGATTCAGAACCCACCAGCCCTTAATTCTAGGAGAAAAACAAGATAAAACCAGAATTACTTAATTATATACTAAAGATATCTACGGTAATTGGGTTTGGGCTAACAATAATGAAACAGAATAGAAATAGACCATTTAATGAAAGAAAAACAACAATAAGCCATGGAGGGAAGGTATACAGCCATTACCAGCTAAAGAGAAATAATCATAAATATGCAAAAGTAATACAACATACAGCCAGGGACAGGATAAAACATGTTTTGTGGTGGCGAGGCAAGAGTCAGTAAGAGTCCCGTAAGCCCCAATGACACTAACTCTTGAGTTCATGCATGGGCTCTCTGCCTCCTCTTTTGCAAAGCTAAATGTAAAGGATGGTTCTTTAAAACCAAGCCATTAAAACTAAGGTGGTCCAAAACATCACTCGGATATAATAAATATGGTATCCTGCCAATATGATATGTATATATATATATATATTATATATTATATATATATATATATAATTTCTTGTAACAAAATACACTTGAACTGAAAAACATTTCTAACCTGGATCCATTGTTGATTAAAATGCTTTCCCGAATTGTTAGGGTACAGTAATACCAAACAAGTAGAAAGTTGAACACAGCGTCCGTTACCCTGAAAGACAAATGAACTTGGTGTACTACAGTGATCAAATCATGTTCTTTAGCAATGAATTGAGTGTTGTCCTTTGCCTGCTCTTCCGACAATCAGGCATCTTTCTCATACATAGCATTAAATGAATTAGTCAAAAGTACCTATGATTTATGGGTTTAACAACATGAAACCCAAGAAAATACCTAGCAATGAGTAACTAATAATTAAAAGTAATTATCGTTAAAATGACTATATAGATATGCATTATATGAACACAAGCTGTAACTAGGTCTCCTGGTGCGAGTTTAAAGGTCCTGCCCTGCGCGTTGACCTCATATGTGCTTCGGGAAGTAGAAGGGGTTGCAGGGGCATTGATGCCAGGCAGCTCAAATGCATTAAAGCACAGATTGTTAATTAACTGGGTCCACAGTGCTTTGTTAATACAGATTTTTTATTTTATGCTAAACAGTATTACATACAGTATGTTCATTAACTGTTGCAACTTTTATATCTTCTTAGCCCAGCTTCAGGTTATCTACAGAACCCAGACAACATCCACACAGTCTGAGATACCGATTGAATATGTCTTATCTTGCCATTTACATATGGAATGTGCTCACCTCGAATTCAGAATGAAGCGACAGATAAAGGACAGCACCATTAGAATCATAGTGAGATACAACTTGAACTTCTCATACTCATCCTTGTATGCAAACCTGCCACAGAAAAAAGACACCAACTGGGGTCAGCACCTCCTTACTGTGCTTCATTAAATCAAAGCAGACTTACAAATATTAATATTTATAGAATATAATGTACAGATAGATAAGCAAAAAAAAATAAACACATTGTGGCCGGGCTTTCTTTTTGGTGAAATAAGAGATCGAATATGTTAGCTATCAAAGCAGTAACTATTGTTAGCTTTTTGCTGTGTCTACATCCTTCTACTGTGTCTCTATGGACAATATGATCCACTATGCTTTATATCGAAGATGGGATCTCATACGCAGATCATGATTCTCACAAAATCTGGAATGTATAAAAAACGTATTTGTATGTGTTTGTACTTGAACGTTAGTATCAGGATTTGCATTGTGCAAATATACCTGTGATCAGTTAACCGAGTGCAATTACAGACCTGTGTGAAGCATTCAAATGTGTAGGGTATTAACAGTGACAGTGGTATGAGGTGTATCCAGGGCCGGCAATGTAGCCGACAATGTAGCCGAGTGGGGCAACTGCTCCAGGCGACACTTTGCCGCCCCAAGCCCCCC
>VKOC01001940.1:0-57106 GCA_009364415.1 Spea multiplicata | reverse complement strand
GATGATGATGTACTTAGTTGAGGATCATGTGCCCCTACAGAGAATATGTTGAAAAGGGAAAAAAAAACAATTGACTTAAATCACAAGAAAAGTTCAGCCATCACACGGTAGATCATGTTATGCTGGCGCTTCTCGCAAGCTTTATGAAAAATGCAGAGTCTTTTGGGCATTTCTTGGAGTGCGCAACCGTACAAAACATAAAGATTCCGAGAATATCAGCATGGTGAACAACTGGCTTTCTCTGAGATTTAGTTCGTACTGTCCATTCAAACTGTGTTGTAGAGAACACAAAAAACATGAATGTTTTTGAACTATGTTTATTGTTCTAAACAGAAAAAAAGGCAAGAAAATACTGAAAAACTATTCGATGGTGTAAGCTCTGTGGTATGCAACTGAACCATTTCTTAACAGCAATATATAACAACCAACCCCCCAAAAAATTAATAAAAAATAGAGGCTGTAATCAAGGGAAAACACTTTTGCTTGGACAATGTATCAAAGATGGATCATTTAGAACACGGGAGAACACTAGGTATCAGCGCCTCTCTCATAATTGAATTATCATATTATTATCATTTAACCTAGGAAGGTCCCGACAGCCTTGGTTCTCGCCCATTGGGTAGTCGTGTGCACAGCTACTATTTACAACACCTTCCACACCGTCATTATAGGTATTAAAGTCAATCAATTTCATGATGGCATTGAAGAGTTCAATTCGGCCACTTATAATACAAAATATAAACAATTGGCAGAAATATTGTTATAATAATAATGGTCCTGTCGTGGCCGATTAAACAGGCTTCCCAGAGTCTCTGGTGCTTACGGAAGCTGCAACACCAATGTGCATGTATGTGCACTCTTATGCAGCGTGCACAGGTAGTGCATGTTGTGCAGCTTAGCCCATGATAAACGCAGCGGCTGCCCAAGTGCGCTCAGTCAGCGCTGTAATACTACTGACTGAACATGAAAAGTGTGCACTGCTTAGGTGGGCAGGAGACACGTGGGCTTCTCAAAACTTGGCAGCTCTCTCCCACAGCCTCTGATGGTGAGAACGCAGTGAATCACTGCTAAGGTAGACTCATCTGGATTAAGACCCTGAGAAAATTGCAGCTGATGCAGTGAACAAGCAGTGCCAGCACCAGCAGTGTGGAAAAACCTTACTTTCCATCAAGATAATTACTTATGATGTTGCCATTTTGTCAATCCAGGGACTCCTTGATGGCCAACCCACCGCCTTGGAGGACTTTCACCCTAGACCATTGATACATTAAAGTAAAAACAGGGGCTTGCTAATTTATGGGTTACTGCTTGCTGTGTGGAGCTATACAGGTATTGTTGGAAGTGAATGCTGAAACGTAGACACAATTTATGTGATCCTGTGATCCTGTGGAGAGGTAGACCATGAACTACCTAAATTGATATTGTGCCCGATCAGACAATTGCTGTGCCCATGGGCATTCACAGACTTATTTCCAAGAGGAACACAAAGTAGTAACTGCTCTTTCCTCTTCATTTCAATGGTATGATTAGGGATTTTTGCTTCCCCTCCTATTTAGCGGCCTACACAGAATATACCTTTTAATGCTAACATTGTTTACTACAGAAAAAAAGGAGCAGACGTTAATAGAAAATGGGTTACTTTTAATGAGAAGAAAAGCAGCCTACATTGTTCCATCTGCTTAGCTTATGCTCAAGAAAAATATCTTCAGACTCGGTTAATACAAAGTTTCAGCGGCTGGAGGCAAATAACAGCAAGAATAATGAAACAAGAAAATTCTCAGTCTTGCAAGTGAAGCTTACGTCATGGATGTAAAAATCACTTATGATCGGTTGTCCGTTAGACATTGTAACGTACCTCAGCATCGTGCTGTTTTAGACCACATTATGGATATTGCTTTTTATGTTGGTTTCCAAGGATTGCCGTATAGAAGCAGTCATAGACTCTGGCTGATGTATTTGACGATGGGAATCTTGAAATAGGGGCTATTTTCTGGAAGCCGTAAAGCTCCTAGCTGATTACAGTCCAGTTTTGAGAGAAAAGCAAGTCTACGGTCCATCGCAAAAAAGGAAGAGGAAAATGTGTGACTTTCTTAAGAAGGTCAACAATAACAAAGCTATTTGGCCTTATTGGGCAAATGATAAAATAGAATGTAGTAGAAGTTGAGACTGCAGGATAATTTTCCGTTCAATTGGACTTGATCATGATCAGTGTGCTATTGTTGTGAGGGTTGCTGTGGCACATAAAACTAAGGAATGATTATAACATCTATTAACTGTTGACTCAAGCAGCAAAAGCTGATATTACTAAAAGAATCATCATGGAGCTTACTCCATTTGTGTACCAGCCCCCGACGTGTCCCTGATTTACCTAGCTGTCCAGCCGTTTCCAAGCCGTGTGCCCTACTCGAGGGCTTCCAAGCTGTGAGCTCTTCCACTCTGGTTTCCCCTATCCTCACTACAGTTCCCCTGTCCTCTCTACAGTTCCCCTTTATTCTTTGATTCCAGTTCTGCTTTTCTGTCTGTTGTGTGCCTGTCTGTGCCAATCTACCCAACCTGCTTGCCAGGTCCTGACAGCATTAGTGATTTGCTTGATGGAGCCGCAAACAACAGTGCATACACAGGTTTGTAAGCATTAATTAAAGAAGCGCACCCTAATCAACTTCATACATGATGTTATGCACATGTTTAGAAATTGATTATGGCAGATGCCAGTAGTGTGTCCTCCAGCAATGAGTCTAGTTTGCCTTATCAGTAACGTATCCGCTTTTTTATTTTTATTTTTTTTAAGAATCCTACAAAAAGGATGAAAATTTGGGAAGATCAGACTAAATCAAAGACTGGAAAAAATTGGTCAAGCAAGATGGTCAAGCAGAGCTAAAGAACTAACAAATTCTTTTGAAAGCTATGAAAACCATTCCAAGGAAGTTTTTCAGATCTGATCGTTATTCTTTAACAAATAGGTGAATCTGCTGATTTTAGAACTTCTGTTCTACCTGAAACACTGAAACAAAGCGAGAATCCCTGCAAATTGGAAATAATCTTGGTAGGGTTTACGTTTCATACACATGTTGACATTACAATACATCCAGATCATGGAGATCATATGCATTAACAAATGCTTTTCAGAACAAAGAGCAAAAAGAGATGGCAAGTCTCCTGATAGCATTGTGATCCTAGACAGTGTTTCCCAGAGCATGATGTAAGCAGATTTCATATTTTGATTTGAAATGGATACAATACATTTACATGAACACTTAATTTATTTCGCTTCAAGTTACAAAAGCTTAAGAATGGGCTTGCTGGTTGAAGTATAGAAGAAAATTAGCCGTCCCTGAATCTGAGCCGTCCACCTATATGCCTCCTTTAATGAAGTCGTGCTTCTTGCGCAATCACATTACTCTATCAATACAGATTATGCACGGCAGCTTATCAATTTATTTCAACACTCTAAGCACTACCCAGTATACCTGTGATCAATGTTTCTCAAAGCTGAAAATACTGAAGTCAAGACTGAGATCATTGCTTTCACAGCAAAACCTAGAGACAATGACGTTCCTTGCCACAGAAAAGTAATTTGCACTGAAAAGAGTGCCAAAGATAAAATCATAGACGGGTTTGCTCCTTCTCTAAGTTGTACAAGAACAAGAGGTTATCCACTAAGACTTAAGGACAAGAGGTCATCCACTGAGATTTACGGATAAGAAGTCATCCACTGAGACTTAAGGACAAGAGGTCATCCACTGAGACTTAAGGACAAGAGGTCATCCACTGAGACTTAAGGAAATTAGTTTCCACCTAAAGCTGGAAAACAAGTTTTTTACAGTAAGAACAATAAAGAAAGCAGATCGCTTTCTGCACCGTTTAAAGACATGACGGTCCTGGTACGTCAATTTTCACTAACCTGATGTTAGTGCATGACGTGCCAGAACCGGCAATTGTCATTAAGGGGTTAAATATATGCTAGCTGTTTTTTTTGTTTTTTCCCCCCAAAGTAACAAAGGCATAATTAACTTTGGCTTATGGGATCCAGTGAGTAATCAAGAAGTACTGCTTCCCCATCTAATGCATATTGTAGGCCTTTGCCTTCTTCTGGGAGAACAGAAGAAGTAGTATGTGTGATAGCACAGATCCAAGATTTCTTTTCATTGTTTCTTCAAATGCAAAAAATACTGTTTGGAAGAGGATGGATTACACGATTCATTATATAAAAGCGTTCTACGTTGCCTTATAAATCAAGATAATTAGAATAATGCTGAAATATTGTCCACTTTCGCTATGGCCATAAAGTAATCTTTTGTTTTTTTTTATTAATCACTTACCTACAGCTATTGAGTGAAAGAAAACCCGGAGTGCTGACATTTTATTACACATTTGTAAATATTGACATTTTTGCTCTTGCTGCCCGCCCATTACACACTTTTTCATTTTTCTTCTGAACATTCTTTCCAATACGGAGTCGGCCGTGTACTTCCATCAATATGTAATCGCTAAGTTAAATCCCGCCATAGGAACGGCTGCTGAGCATGCTGTGCTGCGTCTGGCTGGGGAAGAGTATGGAGATACATACATCGGAAAGTCAATAATTCTGATAGGCATTCGAGGAAAAAGAATTTCACTTCATCTCGCCTTCAAAGAAGAATTCCAATTAATATATCCCTTGAGTCGCCCGCCACTGATGTCAAACGACATATAATCAATATCAATCAGCTTATCCCTGATTTTATAAACCGAAGAGCAAAGAACAGACTTTATCCCATTCTTCAATTTGAAGCTGTCATTATCCAGACCTATGCTCACTAATCTTATTGGTGTTTAGTAAGAGTACACTCCCGAAGACAAATCTTGACAGTGGCAAAAGAAATATATTACTGTGTAAGTTGGTCCGTGAAAAGGAACTGATGACCATGAGAGGGCATTCAAGGATATGAAACCCATCTACGTATTAACCCCTGTGTCTCATGGGAGAGGCAGGTTATTAGCGAAACTAGATCATATTAGGAAAAGGTTATGTAGCTGCCATGAAATGTTATCACTAAATACATCATTTCCACCTAAGGAACAAAAGTAACTTCCTGCACAATAATTTAATGTACATATAGTATAACAAATTCATCTTCAGAGGTAAAGTTAGACGGAGGTGACCAGACTAGGACTCTCCAACATAGAGTATAATAATGAATTTAAAGTATAATAAGAAATTATTTTGGCCCCTAAAATAGCTTAGATATTTAGAAGAAATAATATCGTTTACGTAAAAAAAAAAATCTGGAGTTGTATGGCATATTGTGTGAGTCTAATGAGTAATGGGTGACGTTCTTATGGTTTTGAGGGAACATCTGAGCTAGATGTGAAGGGGTTGGGTAAGTATTTGTAACTAGAAGGGGAATTGTATTTTGTAGTGACTAAAATGAAAATAAAGAGAACCACATGGACTCAGTTTAATTCTGTGCCAAAGAAGGGGAAGATTTAGAAGCCCTGCTCTAGAACACGCTTGTAGATCTAGAACACGATTGTAGATATGCATGGATTTCCATGCTTCCTCTGCCTCACAAGCATGCAACCGGGGCTAATGATATTTCCTACTACTAACATCCGTAATTATTTTTTTTAACCCTTGCAAGACACAGCAATACAAGAGGTGAAGGGTCCATCACAATGCTTCTGCTTATGTATCAATGCTTATGTATCGACAAATTAGTGCAATTAAGGTGATCATCTAAAAGAAAGCTGGAGCATTATAAACCATTTATCAACTGAAGCAGCCTCTTATATCAAACTGTAGATACGTGCATGGAATAAAGGCTTTCATTATCTGCTCATCATATGTGTTACCCACTGCTATCATGTAAAAATTCTGATCTCTCTGGAAATCAGACTAAAATATTGGCAGAGCTTTTTCACCCGTAGAGGTTTAGATGTAAATTAGAGCAATTTAATCTAATGCATATCTATAAATACAAAATACCGCAGACTTTCTACACAGTCTCTAGCCAACAGAAGCTGAATAAGAAACCAATTCATTTTCTAAATATCTGTGTTAATGAGGAAATGCTATGCACAGATGGGAGGAGTTGTATAATTTGAAATGGTTTATTTGAGGAACTGAGCAGATGTTTGATAAAGAATTTTAAAATATTTTTGAATATCAGAGATTATAGCAAACAACTTGGTCTAAACGAATCGGTCAGTTCCAGGATTAACATTTCCTGATTAATTTAGAAAATGAACAAATTGGTATAGATTATTTTTTTTTTTGTTAGCAATTGCAACAGATTGCAAGCAGAGTAGTCTTAAAAGCATCCAATATAATTCATTTCATCAGCAAATAAATGCTTCAACTTTACCAAAGTAGCTTATTTTATGTTCATGGCTAAAACAGCACCATTCTACACCACTGTTATTATTTAGGATCATAAGTTTAATAAAAAGTGTCCATATTCATTATTTTTCTTTTTAAAATGAGTCTGCACAGGAAGTTATTTCGGGCTAGGGGCCGCTAGCTTTTTCTTTAATGAGCTACCAAGGATTATTTCAATATATAACATTTCGAGAGCTACTACAAAAACATATTGAAACAATGGCACTGGGCAGGACCATGCACCAGGAGTATTGTAGGAGTGGGCTATGGTAGCGGAAGTCCAAAGTGTTTTGTTGGCCTCGAGTCTCTGGACCTTCCAACTGTTTCCTACTTCATATGATATGTTATTCCGCACAGCTTCAGTGTGTCGCAAGTAGGCCATATGGGGGTTTGTGTTGAGGTGCTGCAAAATCCTTTGATCTTCTCAAATGGCCCATGATTCCCACTATCCACAACAACAGGACAGCGGGGCAGCTCAATGGGACATCTCCCAAAAATTGTAACCAACTTATATCTGGAAGTAAAGTGCTCAAATACTCAGTTGTACATATCCAGATATCCCAGTCAGCGATATATAAAAGGTATAGGTGTCCTGGAGAAAATGGTCAATAATGGTAGTTATCCTTGGTGCACATAGCACTAGTTATTCAGTATCAACCAAGTGGCTACCTGACGGAGATCCTTTTTTTAAAAACATGAATGTATAAAAGCATTTTGGCTTTCTCTGTTCTACGAGAAAAAAAAGGTTGTCCGTCATCAGTGACATCACCAAGTCACATACATATTTACATGGATAATAATTCATTTGCAGATATCATAAAAAAGGGAGAGAGCCAGCCAAATAAATATCCTTTTTCCAGATTTCCTGATTGTACAGCTGTGCTTAGTGATTGCATTGATAGGTAAATCATGGGGATAAGTGGCCCCAACGACAAGGGACCAAAACCTATTTACTGAGAAAGTGTATTACATGTTCCATTGCTCATCTTTATTTCAGCAGACGTTATATTCCCATTTATTTTATGGATGCTATGCTCGATTTTTGTTCAGAAGTTTCAAAACAACCACAGGGCATTTTTTTCCTCTAGAATCTATTACTGAGATCCTTTCATATGTATTAAACTTTTTGCTTTATATAAATTGTTGAGGGCTGGAAGTGAGGCAAAGTTTAAGTCTGAAGAAAATCAAGTATAAATACTGAGAGATACAATGCAGACACTGACATAAGTTGTATAAAATGTATGAGATTAGTAATGAAAAGTTATTCATACGTCTTAAAAAAACTGTACTTAACACCTGACCTCACAAATGCTCTGCTTGATGAATGGGCAAAAATTCCCACAGAAACTCTCCAAAATCTTGTTAAAAGCCTTCACAGAAGAGTGGAAGCTGTTATAGCTGCAAGGGGGGGGGACTTCATATTAATGTCTATGTATTTAGAATAATAATAATAATGGTCAGGTGTCCCAATACTTTTGTCCATATGGTGTATCACATAGTTCAGCGTAGGATTCATTGTCAACAAATATATATA
Organism: Spea multiplicata; assembly: GCA_009364415.1. NCBI lineage: Eukaryota > Metazoa > Chordata > Amphibia > Anura > Pelobatidae > Spea > Spea multiplicata. The sequence goes on along the minus strand of VKOC01001940.1, from coordinate 49,214 downwards.
ATATATATATATATATTTGTTGACAATGAATCCTACGCTGAACTATGTGATACATAATATAATAGGCGTACTTAGCTTGTAATTTTACTTTTAAATCTTTATTACCAACTGCCTAGAAGATCAGCATTTTGGGCGAAATTATTGTTGAGGTTGAACTGAGAAAAAGGTTATGATTGTCAAATTTATTACACAAGAATTTCTTGATTCTTGAAAATGTCAATCAGGTGTCTCTCTTCTGGAATGATAACGCAATACATTTGAATTTTTTTCTTTGAAATGTCACCAGACCGATCCTACACTTTGGGAATAAAAAAAACCCTAGGCAAAAAAACAACGGCAGACACCATTGGCTTTACCTACGAATAATGACCTGTTTTACTCTCAACACTGAAATGGCGGGAAAGCTGGGGTGAAAATATATATATATATATATATGAATATATATATTACACTACAAGTGGCAAAAAAAAAGTAAGTGAGCCCTACGTAATTATTTATTTATTTATGAGCGTCATGGTTACAGTGTTTTATCTGATTTGTCCTCTTTACTCAAAAGAGTATGTCTTTTTCTGAAATTGAGGGATGACTGACCATAATCATAATCATGCTTCCAGCGCTTAGATTTGATTAGTCATAACTGGGTCTCAGAATCTCCTTGCTATGTATTTACCGTCATGGCTGTAATTAACCTTACCGTTCATATATTGTGGTTACTATAGAAACCAAAACCAAGGACTCAACCAGATATCAACCAATTAGAAGTGATACTGGAACTGGGCCCATGGCAACAAAGCTGGTGCAGCGAAAGAGGAGTTAAACATATATATATATATATATATATATATATATATCATGTTTTCAATGCCAGAATAGAATAGTTGGATCTTGAAATAAATAAGTACCCCCCACACCCAGTGCAAGGTATGATGTCATCATATCCCAGCATTTTCTCTCAGACTTGCAGAAATCAAGAAAGAGCATGGGAAGCACATAAATGCAGACAGAAGTGGGACTGATTACAGACTCATATCGCCATGCACCTCCGGACAGTAAACTTATTAAAAGCCATAATACGTAATACAGATAATGCTTATGGGATTTCAATAAATACTTCTTTTTCCTTAACCTATAATGTCATTTAACTTGTATTGATGGTATAATACAATATTCTTACTATTCAAGAAAACTGCACCGACAGAGAGCAGTGTATGATTGTTTAAAAAGACAGGACACTGCAGCATTTATTTAGAGTAAATTAAAGTTTTATTTATAGGATATATAATTTAATAATTAATGTATTAATATATAATTACAGAGTACGTTTCATTCATATACCAACAGTATGTTGCAAAGAGGAATCTCATAAAATCCTGTCCGCAAAGTCCTTTTGGAAGTTTAATTTAACGAGAAATGAATTGCGAGATATTAAATCATTATCCACAGATCCCACAACACTGATCCGCCCAGCCGATAAACGTGGGGCAATTGTAGTGTTAAATTAGAGTGATTACAGACAGTAGTTATGAGATGAGACGTATGAAAAAGTACCATATGATCCAGCCACACAAGTTGCTCATGAAATTGCTGAATTACTAGATGTTGGAGTGATGAAGGGTTATATCACTGAAGACACAAAAAAGGTTTCTCTGTTTCCAAAATGTCTACTTTTCTACACACTACCTATATGATATAAAAGTGCAACTGCGCCTCCTGGTAAACCAATTGTTGTGGCAACGGGAAGTTTATTTGAACCCCAAACTTCTCAAAATTCTCCTTCATCCCTCATCTTCAGTCCCTAGCCAGATCCTGCCGCTTGCACCTAAAAAACATCTCTCCACCATTCTTCACCCAAGAATCCACAAAAACAGATTCATTCACTTATCATTCCGCTGTCTCTCCTCTGCAGTCTGTCCTAAATGCTGCTGCTAGGCTTATCTTCCTTGCATGTCGATCTTCTTCCGCTTCCCCCCCCTCTACCAAACTCATCCACTGGCTCCCAATTACCTTTAGAATTCAATTTAAAATCCTTACACTGACATTTAAGGCCCTCCATAACACGGCTCCTCCATACATTTCTGCCCTCATATAAAAACGCTCCCCTACCTGATGTTCTTTCAATATTTTTATTCTGGAATATAAGCGGTTTGTTGATATTTTTCTAGTATGGATTCAGGGTGAATCTGCATTACTGTCTTTTGGTTGAAAAGCTTTTTAGATGTAGAGGTCTTCAAAGATTTTGGTAGATTAAGTTTTACACTGTATAGGAAATCCCCTGATAGAAATACCTAAAGCTATGAAAAAAGATTTACCTTAATCTCAGTTTTTAAGGGTTATTAGAAGTAACTCAGACACAGCTAGATGTGATATACCACTAGAGGAGGCTTTAAGGTTACAACAAAGAGTCTACTCTAGAGCAATGATTAAATCAGCCCTTGAACATTCTAAAACTTCCTTTTTGTCATCGTCTTAAGTGTTTTCTACAAAAACTCCAGAACTCAAATTGGTTTTTACCATGAAATTTCACACTGAATCTCATCATTTCAATGCTAAGAATGTACCGACTATATTTCGAGGCCGACTCCTGTCCTGTTACAAGAGAGTGATGGACTGTTACTGTCAGTCTAAACTTTATGCATATGTAAACTGAGTGCCTCGTTCTATGGAGATTTGCATATTGTGGAGTGAGGTGCACTCCGGATAAATGTTTGCATACAAAATATTCGAAGGTTGAGTGCAAGTATTGTGGTATGTATAATAATATATATATTATAATATAATATATATATAATGTGTGATGCCCAACCACTGGTACAGTGAAACTCATGATTCACTTCATTCTGTCTGTTACCCATGCTTCCTGCAGGGCCCAAAACATTTCCACAGATACCCAGGCGGTTACTTGGTAAGCATCTGATGACAAAAGAGAGAGATTGAGATAAAGATGGAGAAAGTGGTACATAGCAGCATGGTTTCTAAGAATAAAACCTAATTGATTTCCGCTGATCGCACAAAGTACAATCAGGAAAGAATTATGTGACCAGTAAGAAGGGTGATTCAAAAAATTAAAATAATAAAAAATAAATTTGAAATGTAATAATGTAGAGTTAAATGTCAAATATCTAAATACCTGAAGGAATCCCTGTGATGTCATAATGAAATAATTAGGGGGTTCCCTTCAGTAGCAAGTAAGATCTCTGAGGTTCCTGAGGTCTTTGAAGATCACTAGCCACTAGCCCAAAAACATAACTTTATAAAATAGTAGAGAAAAGAAAGACTTTTTTTAATTTATTATTTTTTTACTATGACAGTGGCACAGAAGCTCTGAGACTTCCGAGTACAGGGACTTGTCCGATGACAAGGAGTTCATGATTAACTACCAAGTTTCCATACAGAGCGTCTGCAATGACTCCCACCTCCAACGTGAGTCACGGATTAGCCCCAGGCATAGCTACTAAAACTCCATTAGCTACTTTAGTAACTATGATGAGGAGACAAACCCACCCACAGCGCCTTCAAAATTATTTTTGTCTTAGCCAATCTCCCCCAAAGGAGTTGTATTGTGAGCATCACAAGTAACGCTTAAGGCTGTGTTCCAGGAACATGCGATTCATATTTAAATACGTCTCCCCCATAAAGGTGTGTGCTGGTGTCTTAACAGAGCTGCTGATACAGTAAAGTCAATTAGTGTTTCTACAGGATAAGCACTTTTCATGCCATTGAATATATTTTTAAGATACTTTTTGTAAAGCAATATGCTAAAGCAGCGCTGGGTTATAAATTCCAATACCATCGACAATAACTGTAAGAGACAGCACACAAATAAAAAGGCACTAGTTATAGCAATGGTTAAAAGGCTTCATATATGATAGATGGCCAGCACTTCAGAGTACGTTTAGTTTAGTTGTTCATGTCTGAGCTTATGGAAAGACAATCCTTGGGTTTGGACGTTGTTGCTTTTTTTTTTTTTTATATACGCCTTCCTCTTCAGTTAGTAGTTAAAGGGTTAATAATAGGTTCCTGGACGTCTACTTTGCCCAAAACAGTTACTGCAAAAATGTATCGAGAGGTCACAAGGTGAAGTCAACGATTTACAAAGAAAACACAGAAAAGGGACACCTAATTCTCTATCCAAAAGCAGACTAACTCAAATAACATAGAAATAATACAATATATATAAAAAATATGTCTCTTATAAGGGACATTTTTATGTAATTTAATGATTCTCCAAGAGATGTACAGAGTAAGTTTTAGGACCATCCAACTGGAAAGCCATGTACTCTGACTGCCAAACAGGTCAACAGGAGTCTTTGTGAAACTAGGACAGGGCTCTAGGGATGAATTTGGCCAGTCGCTCAAAAGAATAGGGTTACGGAAACATGAGGAATCAAAAAAAGGTCAAGAAAAACAACATTCTGCCTATCCAGACAAAGTTATTGCGGGGGGGGGGCAGGGCTTCAAAATTGGAATGCGTCCCCAAGATAACTGTATGTTCTGTCTAAAAACTAAAATAAAGTGTAATGCTGTATCCTATACAGATAACTTATGTGCATACCTAGGAAGTTTCAGCCTCTGGCTACCTGGAGCCCCTCCTTGTAGGATGCGGGTAGGTGGTCCTGCTGATGCTGCAGGTGGTCTCACTGATGTCAGTGGGTGGTCCTGCTGATGTTGCAGGCGGTCCCGCTGATGCCAGTGGGTGGTCCAATGCTATTGTTGAAGGGAAAGAGGGCCGGGAGTGGGGTATGCCGCAACGCCGCTCCTGCGACCCTGAGTTTCCCTATAGTGACCTGGAGAAGCGGTGCTTCACCCGCCGTCTCTGGGCAAAACCAGCAGAGTTTCCAAGTTCTGCTTCTATGGGCCAGCTGCACAGAATGCTTTAGAATGAGGTGTATTTTGCATTGAAACAGAAAATGACATTATTTTAAAAGCAGTTTTTAAATATAGAAATCCTCATATTTCACAAGAGAGTGGGAATTGCCAACTTTTTACCTCAAAACTGATCTTTTTTCTTTTCTAGTAAATGCATTACCAGCACCTGAAAATGGTTAAAAAAAACAAGAAGCGGTTGCAAATAGAATAAATATTTTGGGTTCCTTCCCAAAGGATGGATTTTCACATGCTACATAAACTGGGGAATTATGATTATGAAAAAAGCGCAATAAATCTGAATTTAAGCCGCAACAATCATAAGTCAGGTTTTATGGCTCAGATAACACCGTAGCCCTATTGAGCTGCGCTGTTATAGATTATTACATTTCTTAACTGCCTAATAATATTGACTCTTCCTAATTTATTATGCCACATATTCCGCATCTCTAAATATGTAAAATCCGAACAGCATTTAGCAGCCTCTGGGAAAACCCTCTGGCAGTTCTTCAGTATTTACTAGGGTTATATTATGTTTTCAGGAGATATGAGGATTTCGTAATACTTCATTTGGGTTCATTTCACAGTCCTCAGTTTAATGATGTCATTTTTTCACATTTACTCTGGTCTTAAACGTGAGGCCTAATTATAGTTCAAAAATGATATATTCTTTTTTACCAGATAGTTTTTAGAAACCCAATGGGTTGAACAATAATAGGAATATTAATGAAATATAAATGTAACAATCGTGGTAAAATATCCCACATTAACGCTTTTCTCTCTTTAAATAAAATAAAAACATAAAATACAATAATAACAAAAACAGCCACTATTGCTGTGTGCCCTGGGAATAGTAGATGGGGTTCCAACAGTATGAAAGGTCTGCCTCTTAAGATCTGAAATATATATATATATATATATTATATATATTAAACCAGATAAGGCTTTATCTTGCACAGTAATTCAGTATTGTGATGTGTTATTGCTCATGACAGCTAATTAATCCCCACTTATCAATATTAGCATGTATTAAGGAGCAGTAAAACAGCAAGCCATGTGCCAGCTACGATGCATAAAAGAATACATACCCTGTAGAACACATCCTCTGATTTTTATCTGTGCTCTTACATGAAGATATAAAATGTTTAGCGGAAGCATATAACGGAAGTAGCCTAAACTAGCTAGCTATAAAGTTGGGCAAAGCATAACCATAAAATATACAAAAAAAAACCAACATGAGTTCATTCACTAAACTTCTGAATTCACAATACATTATGAAGTTCCTACTGCATGGATGGCCCTGTATAAAGCCACCTCATCAACCTCTATATTATACAGGGCCAGAAGAGGCCTTCATAATGCATATTGAATTTGGTGGGTTCAATCGCCAATTCTCCAGCCATCCTCTGCTTTAGTGGATGACCCACAAAAATGTAAAAAAGTGATAGATATCATAACTTGGACCCAAAACTACTAGATATTAGTCATTGTGTAATACATGATTAAGCCTGATATTTACCAAGGTTTTGACCTTAAATAGACCGGGCCAGGCTGCCCTTTCAGATAGACCTTAAGCAAATATTTGTCTGGAATCTCAAGGCCACCAAATTAGAAGTAATATTAGAGGCAAACCAGAAAACCCAATACTTTATAATTAAATTGTAATTACATGTCAATCATCTCAGTGTTTTGTTTTTTTTTGTTTTTTTTTGTTAAAGGGATACTTTAGCCATCAAATGCACTTCTGTAAATTTTGATTATCAGCACCAGGCTGGCACTTTAAAGGATATCAGACCACAGGATGATATAATGTTTGAATCAGGCATAGGGGGCCACCATTAAACCTATATGCTGTAAGGCCAACCTGTTGACTGTGGCAGATGAGATACCACATGAAAAACACATACTGCATTTGCAGTATGGAAACTACCTTGTAAAATACCCAAATTGTAGCCATACTATCTTTGAAAGAAAAAATATTTGGGAATAATTATGGACAGACTATTACCGAAAACGTGTAAGAGCCAATGAAGTATAATTAATAAAAATAAATTATACATTTCGAAATCAGTAGCAAGGCATTACTCAAGAAAGGTGAAAGAAAAGTAGTATTGTACTTGAAAGGGTATGCAGATGAGCAACACATTTTACTTAAAACAAGAAAAGATGCCGAAGAGACCTTTTCAAGGGAATATTATGACCAAAGGTAAACATTTAAAGGTCAATACAATTACTTATCTGAGTGTTTGTTCATCAACAGGACTTCATAAAGAACGCAAAGCTATATCTGGGACCAGAGATAAAATTCATCTTCATCCACGGAGATCATTCTTTATATTTCAAAAGAAGATGAAATAATTAAAATAATTTCTTTTTTTGAGAAAACCATTTTATCTGAATTAGCAGCCATGAAGATCCATGCTAAGCATGGATGTTTACTATATGTTTACTAAATGTTTACTATAATATTGCATTGTATCCTTTGTTCCATGTTCATGTGTGGCTGGAGAAGAAGAGGAAGAGCTCTGGCTGCCATTGCCCAGAGAAGCTCCCAGGTATGGTGACCAGCTCACAGTCTGTCTGGAAAATTAACCCTCAATAAGCCACCGGCTATTGCTCACATGTCCACACACATTGCAACAGGGCAAGATTTTCCGCCCAAGGCTTTTCTCATTAGACACATTGCTCATAGATCTTCTATTCCACAGCTCCAGAGTTCTGTGTGGCCTGTTTGCAAGGCTTAATAATGTCAGATCTTCCTGATCTACAACTGTGGTACAGACTAGATCACCATTCTCTCCCTTAACCGGCCATAAGCAGGCAACTCATACACTACGTGGGAAAAGTAGTACAGAATTGCATTGTTTATGTGAGCGATTTCGACTCCGCTTACCTAAGGCAAATAATAGCAAGCACTGCAGGTCAGTTAGAGAAATACAAAAACTGGCAGCTTTGCCACCCTGTAGGAGTTGAACATTTTTGATGGGCATGGACAGATGTAGAATACTTATTTATTTCGGTTTCTGTCAGCAGCGTTCTGTGTCTATGGTACATAGCAGTTGCATTTAAGTAATAAGAGTGAATGGTAACAGTAACAGAAAATAAAGACCATAAAGAGACTAAATTTCCGTTTTGATTATGTCAAAAGTGATCGTAAAAATGTAAAAGGCTACATTTACAAATACTGAAGCTTTACCTGTTGTGTTACCGTTTATGTGTTAATATTTTATCATTTGTACACAAATTCTGGTTTAGCCAGAATACAACAAAGGAAAAGACCCTGTACATATTGTATGTTATAATATGTAATTCACTATATAAAATGTATTAGCGAGGTTCACAAGGTCAACAGTGACCCGCATACCAAAATTATACTATATGTGACCTATTATATATTATACATAAGCCTATTAGCCACAACCTACTCCTGGATCCAAGCCAACATGATTAAAAGCTCTGTTCTGAGAAAGTGTTTCACAATGTGGCTTGCATTAGTGGGATATATATTATATACCATATAATATGTCAGTTTCTAAAGCCTTTCACTCAACAACAGAGACATGATAATTGAACTTAATCCAATTATTCTTAATACATCCATTCTAACCCCAGAAACAACAACTCTCATATTAACTGCGTCTACCGATAGGATCACGAACATTCTGACAGCCACGTCAAAATAAAAAGCCTAGATGACACAATGCTGACACAAAGCACGGGGGTGTTGAAGTCATTTATACTTTATCTGTGTAAAGACTTAAACTGTCAATCACTTAACAGAAGAGAAGAGGAAACTACCAGAAAAAAAAGACATCTGGGAGATAGCTTATAATGCAACCTTCAACTTCAAAATAAAGTTAATCATATATATATAATATTTATTATATATGAGTATAATATTATATATAGTAATATATGTAGTAATTTTTATAATATATACTTAATATAGCTATATATATACACACACATACACATACAGTCAATGTTATACACTAACACATCAAATCAATGCTGCCCTTTTGCTTGAACAATTTCCCAATTTTTCTCATGTTCCCCCCAATTCAGTTATAATTTCTATTAGAAAATTATTATTTTTCATGTGCTTTAAAAAGTAGTGTTCAACCTACTTGCTTAAAATGTTTTAACAACTAAATATAGCATTAGAGTCATTATATTCATTACTTCAGAAGGACTAAACCCTTGGAAACAGGCCAAGATGACCTTTCCTACGATAACATTTTTAAAATTAAGCAAAGTTAGTTGAAAGTCAAACGTTCTTAAAAAATAATGTTTTATTAAATATTATCTAGAAATGTTACATGGTGTTTCAACACCAAATTGCATACAATGTATTCTAAAAAGGTTCAAATCTAGAGCCCTTGTATTTTGAGGAACCGTCATTCATGCTCCCCCACATCAGAAGACGTGATCATGCAAGACAATGGATGCCTCGTGTTCTCAATGAATGCGATGCTCCATTCATTTGTAATGAGTGCTGCTGATCAGATAAAAAAAATAATAAAAAAAAAAATAAAATAAAAGTTACAAGGTGTGTGAATGGGTTGACAGCTGATCTGGAGGGGATAAGACATTAAATGTCACAGCCAGCCACCCAAATAAAATCAACAAAATAAATTTCACAAATTAAAGGCAAATCATAAAATATTTTTAAAAAATACCTGACACACACACACACACACACACACACAACATATATATATTATATAATATATATATATATAAATGGGCAGATGACATCTTGATGGATTTTTTTGGCAGTTACATGTAATCTGCGAAAACAATCCTCGTAAACACAGGAAATTTGGTGAATTAACTTGTTCCATTTTGTGCGCCATAACTTGCAAAAAACATTTTAAGATATTTTGTGGTCAACTGAACTGGTTTTGGGACCATTTTCATAGTACTTTTTTATATTTTCATTAATTTCATGTATTATGCATACTAAAATGTTGGAATATAGATTTGAAGCTGTCCTTGGAAAAACAATATACAATTTGTGTAGATGAACAAAAAATTAAAAGGACAATCATGGTTAAGGAAATAGTTTAAAAATGCTAAAAAAGTCCTAGATTTCTGGGGACCCTCAATTAACAAAGGGTTAAAGATTAAGTAAATCAAAACTGGAACCCCCAGTTGTACTTCATATTTGTTTTTATAATTTTGTGTACAGAAAGGTTTAAAGTTGTAAAAGATAGCATGTGATTTGGTGGTCCGGTTTACCTTAACTTCCAACTGGCCGGCCCCTGACTGTAACCTGCGAGCATTCATAATTACTTTGTCACAAGACTGCTGCTGTAAGAGTTGGATTTTGCGGATGTTCCCAACTTTTGAGTGAGTAAACCCCAAAAACGGTTTACATTACCCTTTGTACAGCGCTGAGGGGTATAACTGGAGCGATATAAAACAAAAAATAATAATAATGAAAAGAGAACATATTATTCAGGAGTGCTGTAAGGTGAGCCTACTGGAAGAGAAGTTATGCCAGGCTTGGGAAACACAACTCTCAGTCTCATTAGGAACCCAGCATGTTATAAAAGGTGTACTCCTTTGATACATAAATGTACTCAACACAATGTTACCTGAAATATTATTATTGGCCGATTAAATAAACCTTCCTTCGAGATAAAACACAATTACTCAGAGTTGTGGTGAACTTTCTGGTGAACTCTGTCACGACTGGGGGTACTGGGTCTCTGTGCAGGGACTTGTGCCCTTTCAGGTCTTCACACGAAGCTGCAAAATTCAGGGGTGCCTGGTTGCAGATGGCTGTCTGCCGCAGCCTTGGACATCTTTTTTGGGCACCATCCAGGGGCACAGAACTATCACAGGAACTGGCAGCCGTCAGATAAGAATTAGGTAGAGGCAAAAACAAAGTGCAGATCCAAAAGAGGTACCAAAGGAGTAAGAAAAATCATAATGGGAATCTGGAATGAGGGGTCAAAAACCGGCATACAACAGCAGCACGTGCAACCACCAGGAAAACAATGCTCCAGTTGGGAGCAGCCCCGATAAACTGTATAAAGGCCTCCTGATAATTAAATAAGCAGTGGATGTGTCAGAACCTGAGAAAAGCATGAAGTAAGGCATGAAAGTGGACATGGAGGAGACATGGAGGAGACATGGATCCTACAATCTCATGGTGGTGGCACAGGCAAGAGGATGGTGCTGCTCCTGCAGTTCCTGACTCATATCCAGCTAATTTTGCTGCCATATAAAACTGAATTGTCCTAAAACATAACCGTTCAGAACCGTTTTTTTTTAATTGGCATTTTAAATGATGGAATGTCGACCAACTGAAATTAATAATTCATGGTGGACTTAATTATTGTCTATAAGGTATTTCTCAGGAACATTAATTTCACAGTCGGAGAAAAAGAATTAATTGGGTTGAGTGGTTCTCGGATGTCTTTCTTAACAGAAGTCCTCTGATAATATCCATGTAGTGGTTCACGCAGCTGTTTACCAGTAATTAAAATCATGTTTACTCACTGAAATGTGACTATCCAAGGAAAACTCCATAGCTCTTGCATCAGTGATTCTACCGCCAAGACAGCTTTGCACAAAATAATCTCTTAATTACAAAATTAGGTCATCCACTTTGTTAAATTACTTCACTGAAAAGACAATCAGTCAACTTTTTAACCAGACAAGGGCTGTTATCTAAAGCTTCCATTGCTTGGAACATAGAACACACAAGCCGATGGACACAATGGGTTCACAATACGCAAAAATGGGCCACTAACTATGAAACCGCCGCTCCGCATCGAAAAAGAATAGGTTTCAACTAGCCTTAAAAAAAGAAGAAATAAAGACCACGGTTAACACATAGGCGTCTAAAACCTTGGCATATCAATATTATAGAGTAATTAACCATGAAGGAGAAAGTTACACAGTTTCCTTTTCATTGATACATGTGGTATGACGGGAAAAGGGAAGACGGTGGGAGAGGAGGCCAGGGGAAGAGAAAGGATGGAGGAGGGGGCAGATCATAGAGTGGGGAGAGGGTTTCTGCTTTTTTTGCACATCATTATAACGATGGACATATACACCAGAAGACACCTTTAATGTAAAGACCGGGCAAGTGATAAAACAAGAATATTTAACGTGCTTTTTTTTTTTAATAGAGGTCGCCAGACTTTTATTACATGGTATGGCAATGGATAAATGTGTTTTATTAAAATAAAAAGGATTTGTACATTTAACGTTTATACCTAAGCACAAATATTCAAGTTTTGTAGTAAATATGTGCTAGACAATTTGAGTAAAAAATAAATAAATAAAACGGTGCTTGTGGGACTTCAAATCATATTTTACACCTGACTGATTATCACCATTTCTGTTTTAACTCTGATATATCGAGTTTTGTGCCATTTCTGCGCAACTGATTATTTTTAATTTCACTGCTCACTTGCTTTACTATTCTGGGTTTTTTTTCGTACATATTGGCAAAAATTCAACTAATTCCAGCTTCACATTCATCCAGCAGGATTTTCTCAAACCCAGCCAGATCCGTCATTATAGGAAACGCTATGCTCGGCGCGTATCTCCCAGCATTCACCAAAACAATTCTATGGACGTACCATCTGTACAGTATCGCAAATGAATTTTCAAACAAATACCCAAGGGAGGAGACGGCGTTGTTAAGAATTAGTAAATACTAAAACGAGATAATCTCCCTCTAAAAAACAGGAGCCTACAACAATACTCCCGGAACGTTAATAATATTTCAATATATGTAACATCTGGCGACTAATATTACCCATTCCCACTGTTTATTATGGAAAAACATGAGAAGCATAGGCAGTCGAGCCTATAAAATATGAGAATATATGAAATATGAGAATTTATATGAAATCTCAATATTATATCTTCATTTCTTAAAATATCCACATATAAAAGCTGTATAATATTTAGCACATTTCTAGTTTGCAAGCAGGGCCTTCGACCTAATGGAACGGTTCGTCTTTGTTTCTCGGTTCTAGTTCTGTCATACCCTTTATGATGGCGCTATATAAATAATAAAAAGAGAAGAACATCTTAAAAGCAGAAATGCCCCATGTGGTAAGGTGAACTCGGTTCAGGCCTGGTCGGCAGATACAAGCGGGCTGGTATTTTAATGCTAATGGCCGCCATTTGTCAGCATGTCTTGCCAGTTTTCGATCATAAGCAGGAAAGGACTCCCATTGAAACCAGTAGGAGCACTTTCCGCACATGTGTGGTCTTATTAGACACCTTTGAACTCTTGTGTGAGTCGGCCCTGGAGCTGGCTGGGAGTGAGTACAGTGTGCATGCGCATTGGCAAGCAGAAGATGCATTCAGCCAAACACATCTCTTGTAAGCCAAGATAGGACCGTGCACATACAACGGGGACTTCCAATACCGTCAGTAATTGTATCTATAGCTTGAGGTCAGAGAGCTCTACTTTTTGATATGCTATTTTTGGACACGGCACATAAAGGTGCATTCTTATGTATTAATAAAATGCAATAAATGTAAATTAGCATTTTATGAGTATAGGATACATAACATTTTTAAGTTAATGCAGCTCCCATAAATATTTAATGACATATTCACCAACGTATCTGCTCTTATTATTGCACTGTATAATAAAGCTTGTACTGTATGAAATAAGGATATATTTCCAGTTACCACGGGGTTCTAGAATGAAAATATCCGTGTATCACAGAACTCAAACTATGCACAACATTATGGATGGTATGTTGGTGTCACAATTTACCACTTTCCAATATCCCGCACCAGGACACAATAATTGGGTGGTGGTGTGACATAATGGGGAACTTTATCCACAGAAAAACCCAATTACGGCACTGTTTCAAGTCCAAATAGTGAACATGAGCGCATGGTGCTGCCCCGCATGGTGGTAAAAGCAGTGCAAACATTCATGAGAATCTCAGTGAATAGTAGTGTTACAATCCTAGAAATAACTCTATATAGTAATACGTTCTCCTATTTCATATAAACGTTTATGAATAAATGTCATGGTGATTTTTATCCAAATGATATCATATCTGTGTTTGTGCGAGTAACACCACTACCTGATTGGTGATTAAGAGATTAACCAGTAATCGATCACCCAGTCAAAATACCTAAAAATCCCCAATAATAATTTGTACAGCACAATAATTACCTGATACGATTTCACGTTGTAATCTGCTAATTAAATTGTATACTACAGTGGTATTGTGAACTAGCGGTACTTTATATTCTGTATATGTAAAAATCCCTGACTTCAACTGTAGGAGTGATTTTTGTGTTTTTTTTTTATTACTTTAAAAAAAAATGATTGTTGGATAAAAACATTGCTGGAAAATAGTTTCAATAAGTAAACAGAGTGCAGGCATATAAACTTATATTGGAGATTTGAGTTTATTTGCTCTTATAAATCAAATGATGCGCATTTATTTTCTTACGGTACTTGTGTCTTGTTCTGCCGCAGGCTCTGCAAAATCTTATAGAAAGACCCCAAACCTTGCATTCTATGAAGGGTGGTTTCTTTTAAGTCAATAATAACTTCCAATCTGGGATTCAAAGAGAGTTCTCGGGAAACAAAGGACAATTTACATAGAATGCCTTGGCTTTTGTGTTAAGCCTGTCGCATGAGCATAAAAACATAACTTGTGGCCCGGCATATCTAGCCGACGGCCGAGCTGGCATCAGTAGGCAGCTGCTGGCCTTAAAGTGCCAGTGCCGCCTCTTTCTCCCCAGCCCTGCGCTGCACCTAGTGAATGAAAAAAGGTTGGCATCATTAACCCCTTAATGACAAAGCCTGTACATATACGGCTCAAAATGCATTGTTTTCAATGGGTTTAGGGACTGCCCATTGTCCTTAAGGGGTTAAATCACCGTAAACAATTAGGAAATGTTTACAATGTAATTCTGCATATTTTAGAAGCAGCGTTTTTCTAATACGTTCCTTAAAGCACTGGTTAAAAAATATGATAATCGCTGAAAAGCAGTTTATTTCCTTTCGTATTTAAATTTTCTTTCCAGCAAGGGTGCGACTCGTTTTTGTAAATTAGTATGCGTTTATACAAAACGTAGCCTTACGAAGAAGACACTTTACATCAATGTCATAAAAAAAAAAAAGAAAAAGCAAAGGACTTCGAAATACAGCAAACGCACACAGGAATCACCAACTCGCTACGCAGTACAAATTACCATCAAATTGCTCTGTAATTGTACAATAAATTTGGTTAACGCGGTAGACTCATTACAGTATTATGCATGGCCAGCTAAAAACGAGATTGAAGTGAAATTTCATCAGCGTGTCTTTAACAGGAATATAAAACCATTTCAAACTTCCACAGTACATTAGGAGGTAAATTCATCTGCTAGAAGTCGGCGGCGACAGGAACCGCCGTAAACGTTACTATAAAGGGACAATTAAAATAATGTATTGTTACCCCATCTCTTAAATTAACCCCGGGCTTCATACTTTTTTCCCCCTTATGTGTTTCACGGCTTTGAAGTTACGTCACACTTTCTTTAGTATAACCCTTAACTTTAAATATCTAACCATTCACAGTATATTTCACAGTCAGCCTTTCATAAAACTACAACTAATGTTACCATTAAGTGTAAATATTTTATATAATAATTACAAAGAAAAAAAATGCTTTGATTTAACATTCTACTGATTTATTTAAAATACAGAAAGCCATTTTTTTTTAGGACGTATCCATTAATGCGTTTAAATTTATAGTCCACGATAATGGCTTTTAGTAGCGATCACGTGATCTAGTGTGATGGCTCTTTTGGGTAAATCTAAGGATTTCACTGAAATGTTTTTACTAAAATAAAATGATATAACCGTGGCAACGTTTCCATCCAACTACTGGATCATATTCAATATCATTTTATTTTAATTTTGTTGTTTTTGGATCGGGTACCTGCTCAGGCACCAAAAATCTGACAATGACAATCATGTCATCAGTACTTTGTCAGGTGGTTTACTTATTGCCTAAATTTTTGTTGTAAAATAATCATATACATTTTATTTCGGTATTTATTTTTTGTACTAAACTTAAATTGTTTATTCTTGTCCAAAATATTTAATGAAAAGTTTTTTTGGGGTGTTTTCTTTTTTACTAAATTAAAATCACCTTCCACAATGGACCTAAAAATGTTGCCTAGAGCAGGGATCGACAAGAGTGCTTCACACACAAGAGCCAGCCACAAATTCTAGGAACCTGGAGTTGTTGCTCTACTTTGGTGTCACGTAATCCATGCAGCTGAACATCCGCAGCACATACTAAGGAAAATCTGTTTGCTGGACACGTGTGTAACCTGCGCCTGGGTCTTATTTATCCCTGCTTTAGAGTGTCACAATATTAGACCGCAGGCAGTCCCTACAATGTAGCCATTCACTAATCTATTCACGAATATGACCGCGTAACACGAAGTACATGGAGCTCTTGCTTTCTGCATCTTCAAATGTTCCTTCTTAAAACCGCCCAAGACGCTATAGCTTAAGATGAGTGATTCAACATAAATGTATTGCCTCAACCGAGCATGAGCCAAGTCTATTTCAGAACGTTATTGTTGTAAGCTTTCTGGCAAGTTCTTCGCACAGTCAATAGTCAACGACAGTCAGGTCCATATGAGATCTCCTGCCACCCTAAACCACGTGCTTACCTATCTTAATTGGCTCCTCTGGTTTTTCTTTTTACCTAGGTTGAGCCTTTGTCTTTGTTAATGTTCATCCCGATCGCTTCATAATTGGCCAATTACTTTTTATTATGGATATATTTGTAGTTTCTGTTTTCATGTATTTATCTTTTTTTTTTATTGAGGGAGAATGAAAGGTCATTAGAAGAAATTATCTGGATTTTTCACTTCATTATTCCACTCAATAAATACCATTATAACCTGCTTGGAAGAGACCTGTCATGCTCTGGTTCAGTTCACTTCTAGTGCACACCTACTGTGAATTACTGGCTCAAGAAAACGTAACTCACTCAGTCGAACATTTTCACTAATTAAGCACTTTGAAGCTAAAATAAATTAACGAAATGACCACCTTTGTATAGATAAAAGGTTCTAGTGAAACTCCTACTTTAATGAAATTTGTGGTATTATGCATTCACATTTCTTTTTATTGTTTGAGCAGCAATCCAGCCATAACTATTGTCTTGTATCAGAACCAGCTCGACTTTTTCAAGCCCCAAAGGACTGCACATTTCCTATCAGTATTTTCAAGAGGTTCCTTTGACTAAACGGGGTTTGTTAGATGGGAAGTCCTGTTTTTGGCTAGGCTGTGGCAAAGCAGAGGAGCCTCGTGGCAGAAAGAAGAGTCTTACAGTATCTCGGGTTTCAAGTGGACGAAGTTGCTCATGATTGAGCTGATGACAACAAGTTAGACAAGTTCTGGAAGCACCACCTTTTTGCGGAATAAGTCATCCGTGTCTGTAAAACTTGTAGAAAGGTGTAGAAAGGTAAATTATTTGGTGGTTTCCATTACAATTACATTTTTAAAGCTTGATTTATGACCTGCAATTTTGCATCTTTTAGCATTTTTTTTCTGGTACTTTGCCATAATAAATCACAGTGGAGAATAGATTGAGCTATTTTAGCAAAAAAATCCAGTTTTTAAAGCTATTTCCAATCATGCAGCCTCAAATGCTATAGAAAGGATGGAGTGGGGTGGAAATCCAAAGATTAATCAGGTTAACAGCCTCTTCAGATGATGTCCTCATTTGGGAAAAGCATACATAATCTTCTATGGAGTCTACTGCATGTGCAGTCACCAACCCCAGAAAGTGCATTTAATAATTTCATTTCCATCTCTGTTAGAGAGCACTTCATCTGCTGGAGATGAGGCACTTTACCTCTGCCGTTATATGATGGCTTTTTATTACTTGCTGAGTCTGTGGGTTTAAAAACAGAAAGAACAGAACTGGCACAAAATGTCTGTGCTTCAAATAGCAGAGAAGAACCAGCTGAACCATCTAACACGGCCTTTTTGATTCTTTTTTTTTTAACTTATTAATCCTTTAGGAAGGCTTTGTGTGCATTCCAGACGTTCTTAAATTCCTTTACTGTGCATGACTTCAACTGGAAGACTATTCAAGGCAGAGCCGGACTGGTGAGCAAGCTGCGGCGTCGGCACTTTAAGGCCAGCGGCCGCCTGATGACATAAGCGCGGCTGACAGCGGGAAACGTGCGGCCGTAGGTTATGTTTTTATGCTCACCAGGCATTTCCGGTGTGCCAGATGCTCAGTCTCGGCCTGATTCGAGGAGTCGACCACTCTTTGGACTGCCTTCCGGTACATTCTATCTGGTGAAATTGCTACACCTGTTCTAGTGCAATCATACCTGCAAATATCTAAGCGCTTGTTTAGGCCTTTATATCACTATAATTATTATTTATAAATAATATTTTTTTATTATTTAATAATTTATTTATAATAATAAGGCAAAACTTGTTTTGGGAGTTTTTGTATATTATAATATATATATATTTTTTTTTTTTGTCCTTTTGTGATTTCCTAACATCTGTATAATTTTGTGGCTGTGCTTCTGCAAATAAGGGACTCGTTTATACCAAGTTTCACTATATAGTTAATTCTGTTTATGCTTAATATTGTGCGCAGCTACGCAATCAAACAAGCTCCAAACGACTGTTCCTATCCATTTGATAAAAAGAGATAAAGAGATTTGGACAGCAGCACTTTGTATGAACGCTGAAAACAGCATTCTAGAATATGCAGGATTAGGAAATTTGGCATCTATTAATGATCTGAAGAATACTGTACTGCAAATGCCTTAAGCTGAATAGCAAAATATTTTATGATAGAGCTCCTTTATTCGTGCCATTACAATTATATCTATTTTAATAAAATGTGAGTTGTCTTGCCAACTCAAAGTGCGACTTTCTAAACGAATTTCAACAATAGCATCAATTGTTACCTTATAGCAACTTATTGTTATATTTCATTTTGTCACTTAATTTAAAGTAATATTACCCACTCCTTTTTAGGAATCAAGTATGAAAACGGTCAATCATTTTAAATTTCACACAAAAACATTTATATATATATATATACACATATATATATACACATAGACATATTCACATATACATACATACATCAGATATACATAGGTTTATGAATCCAGCACGCCTGCATGTATATGTGATGGATGCTGTACAAGTATGTGATAAAAGAAATATATAAAGCGCAAATAACTCGTAACATATTCAGTAGTCGTTACTTGGCATGTACTGCCAACATTAGTGACTGTCTACATTTGTATTATAAGCAGAAAGAGTACATCTATCAGTCCCGGCCTTTCATTGCTACACTCTGCAAGAGCGGTAAAGCGTATTATTTCAAGAGTCCAACCATGAATTGTAAAGGAGATTTATTACACATTCACTCCAGAGACATTTACTTTCTGTGCAATTAAAGTTCCCTCACAGGTCACTGAATCCTCGAATAGCTATGAGGATAGAGCTCTCAATTTCCTGCTCTAAGTGCTCAACCAAAAATGATTCCATGTACAGTTCAACTATAATGGCCGTGCAAAATTAGGTTAAAACTGAAGGCATATTACTAATGAGTTTTGATAATGTTAGGGCAGTTGAACCCTGTGGGTTTTTGGATTGATTTAGCCATAGTTTGAGGGAAATCCATGAGCGTGTCATTACCGCAAAGAGATGGAGACAGCGTGTTACACACGCCACGCAGAACACACTACACAAGGACACACATGAGTGTGTGTGTGCGTCTGGTTATATCAGTGTGAGTGTCTGGGTGTATTACTGCTTGTGTCTGGTTATGTATGTTAGTGAGTGTTTGGATGTGTGAGTGTCTAGGTGGGTGTAAGTGTCTCTGCATGTTGGTGTCTTTGTGTGTTTAGTGTAAGTGTCTGAGGGGGGGTGTTACTGCATGTGTCTGTGTATATGTGGTAGTGAGAGCCTACCCTGGATGTGTTAGTGTGAGTGTCTGTGTGTGTGTGTTAGTGTGAATGTCTCCGCACGTTAGTGTTCTTGTCCAGTGTGTTAAGTGTGAGTGTCTGGGGGGGAGGCATTAATGCCTGGGTGTGCTACTGCATGTGTCTGGGTATATGTGTTGGTGTGTCTGGATGTATTAGTGTAAGTACCTGGGTGCGTGTGGTAGCATGGGTGTTTGTGTGTGTGTGTTAGTGCACGTGTCTGGGTATTTTATTGTAGGTGTATGTTTGTGTGAGCGTCTCTATGTGCGTGTGTTTAGTGTGAGTGTCTGTGTGTGTGTTAGAGTTAATGCCTGGGTGTGTTACTGCATGTGTCTGGGTTTATATGGTTTGTTTGTGTCTGGATGTGTTAGTGCATGTACTTGGGTGTGTTAGCATGAGTGTGTGTGTAAGTGCACATGTAAGGGTGCTTTAGTGTAAGTGTATGTTAGTGTGAGCTTCTGAATGTGGGTGTTATAGTATAAGTGTCTGTGCGTATATGTTAGTGTGTATGTTGGTGTGTGTGTCAGTCCATGTGTTATTGCATGTGTCTGGGGATGTGTGTTAGTTTGTGTATTAGTGTCTGGGTGTGTTAGTGTCTTTGTCCATGTGTGTAAAGTGTGAGTGCCCCTCCTGAGATCAGACCTGTGGCGGGCTAACTTAGGGGCTGAAGGTTCATGGATAATAAAGATAAGGAGATGCTTAAGCCAGCTTTGCTCTGGTCTGCACTCCTGCCGATTCCTGCCGTTAGATGCTTGATGCCCCTCCTGCTGAACGGATGCAGACTGCACAAACATTCTACGTTGGAAATAGCTTTATTTAACCAATTAGCTCCAAATATATGTCTGGGACTCAGAAAATACATATTTAGGAATCCTTGTACTTCTGTCACGTCCTTGTGCATAGTGACCACAAAACGTCCTGAATTGGGGGAATTCAGTTTGGAATTTATGGCACATTTTTAGCCAGAAGTAGTAGATTGTAACGTTTAAACTCTTTCCTAGCTTCATACGTCATTCTTCCAACTCGTAAATATCCAATCGTAATATCACCTTTAGTCTTACCTTGGGTAATCGATTCCAGCTCCCTATTTGTATGTTTTATATTAGGAGCGGTAATCTACAACTATAAGGGAAGTTTATAGCCCCGGAGTTCGTAAATGAATAACACATCACCTCTTGCGTTCACATTCTGAATGTTAGGCTCTCTTAATGCCTCATAACAAGTAATTGGGAAGTATATTTCAAAATCCATACACCTGAATGTTCTTGTTTCGCCACTTTATCTTTAGAACATACGGATAAAGGTTATAGTTTAATTTGGTGTTAGTTCAGGGGTAATTTAATTGTGTCTTGATAGCTCCTTGAGTCATACGCTATTTCCTCCTCTGTCTGGAACGTACGACTGCGGGTCACAGGTGCTCGAATACCGCATTTCACATTTCCTGCTATTGGTGTTAATGGCCGTATCAGTATAGCATCTGGTGCGTGTTTGAATAATTGAATTGCTTATGTTGCCCTCTGCCTCCCACATTTATTTCTGAGGACCTGGGAGGGCCGCACCATCTGGAATCTGGGAAGTCATTTGGGTTTGCAGTGCGCCTCCTACGAGATCCCACAAGATTTATAATAGCGTTATCTTAAAAATAGATAGACTCTGAGAAATCAGGGATACCACCAGATACTCTGTCACAGTCACTGCCAACCCAATCATTATTAATATGCAACATTTAAAAAAAAAAAAAATACATGTTAGGAACTATTCTATAGGAACAAACTTTTGGCTTCCGCAAAGGCTCCACCTTTGCATTCTTCTCTAAATGTATACATTTGGACCCATGTGTGTTTCTAGGCTCAGTAGATAATGGGTACAATGATGGGATGCATTGAAATAGGACATTTACATACACGGTGAAATCAACAGCGACAAAAAAGAGGCCCTCAAACTGCCCCCTTTGACACATTGTAATACATATTTAAGGCCGTTGTTTCTTTTGAAAGTTCAGACAAAACGACCTGTGATCTAATAAGAGACATGAAAATTTAGAGGGCGACCTACAATACCACTTGGACACAAGCAGGAGCAGCGTTGTGTTTACGTTAAGAATCTGACCTAGAGATGTACCCTAAGTGATCCTTTGCTGGTGAGCATCAGGATTAGATATCTCATCAAATCCGTGTCTCTGTATGAACGAAGAAGAGATCTGAAAATGTATCCTAGATGTATTCCAGATACCCTAACAATCTGATCAGGCAAAACCTCAAGAATGTTACTCGTAGGTTCTCATCATATACATCTAGACCCTCAGAATGTAGTTTTCCAGAGACAAAGGGAAACTGTCCAGTAACCAAATAATTAGAGTTCGGAGGTTACAAGAAAATCAAAGTCTTGCGTAAATCTTAATTCCCTTTAGAATGGTTAAGTGGAGAGAAGAGTGTAAAGAAACCCTTAGAAAGAAGAGACAACAAAAAAGGAGTATTTGAAAATATATAGTTTTTAATATAAAAAATTATTTAAATGAAATATTTCCTAGTTTAAACAGCACGGCTTTTTGAGTTTTTTCCACCGGCGTAAGCGTCTATTGGTGGCATCTATATCAATTAATTGTTCTCCAGCTGTCCCTTATGTTTGTTATTCTATTTTCTTGCTAAACAATTAACGCTAGAATCCTTTAGACATTTCAACGAATGTTTTAATGTAATTACGCAGGATTGTGTAATCAGAACCGCATGACAATGAGGACTCATAAACATAAGACACTTTCTCTTCTCTACTCTTTTTTTTTTTGTTTCTTTACGAGCGGAAGTTCCTAATTGCTCAGTGTTCGCAGTGACAGATAAAGAATGAGTTCTCACTGCTAGCTGGCCACCCTCCCGCTGTTTTAAGCCACACAAGAATCTGTGTCCTGTTTAGGAAACGGCACCGTGAATCCAGAAGAGAAAGACATGAATGGTCTGCTGTTGTAAACAAGGTGACCCAAGATGGCTACTATTGTGGCGCTGTGTATTTATATATTTGTCACTTGGCCAGGCTGTCAGTTATCCGTTTTGCGGTTTTCATGCCAATATGTTGATCTATAAACAAGTTGGATGGGTTGCTGGAGACCTCTCTCCTAAGGTGAAGCCAAAGATGTGGGAAGCCTTGTTCAACCTCAACTGACATGAATGCTAATTGGTTCCCATGGCAAAGGACGTTTTGTTGGGAGTTTTTCTTTAAAACCTCTTCCTTAATTGGGCGCAGTGTATAATTATGTAAATATGGCTGTTTACAATAAGAGCTATTATACCGCTACGTGAAACAGACATATAGTCCCAAAACAGTGAGCTTACAAATGTATTCATTGTAAAGTGCAGGACTTATCTTTTATTTGGAAACAAATGTATTAAGCAATGTCTTCGGAGGTGAAAGATTAAATAGCATTACAGAGCCTTTCACAACAACCTAGACATGCTACACACCAGATTGGTCATAGGCAGCGATGGTTAAATAGTGTTGAATAGCTAGCTAGAGAAACTTTTGCATGTTTTAGGCTATGTTGGGAAGTTTTAAACCCTGGTGGGCTTTACACATTTCAAGTTATAACCTCTACAGACTGAAATAATACATGGACAGTTTCATTCCCGGAGACAGGACATAAGAACCAGTTAGCCCATCTAGTCTCTCCATTTTTTCCTGATTTTTAAAAACCCAAGCCTTAATCTGTCTTTGGTCTTATCTTAGATTAAGGTTAGCCATATGTTTAAATGATCTCAATGTATTAATCTTTGCCACTTCTGCATGGAGGCTGCTCCATTTATCCTCCACCATCTCAGTAACGTAAATCTTTCTTACATTGTATTTAAGCCTCTAACCCTCTAGTTCAGGGGTGTCCAAGTTTTTTGTGCAGTGGGCCACTTCATCAGAATTGTATACGTGCGCGGGCCGCACTCATTTTTCACTGTGAGAAAATATAGCCTTTAATAAAATATGCAGATTACAATAAAGTAAACGGCACAAAACCTTTACTTTTTCTTTCACTGATTTCTGGGCCTAGAAAGTTTTATTTATTTTAGGGATACACCGAAATGAAAATTCTGGACCAAAACTGAAAATTCAGGTTCACGTAGCCGAAACCGAAAATGACCCCCACCTTTAAAAATAATTTAAAAATCCCACACTTTTTATAAAAGTAAGTTAAACACCAAATTGTACAAAAAAATTACATATTATGATTGCTAACAGCAATCTCAGGCATACCCAGATTCCAGCAAACTGCTGGCTGGGCATGATAGGAGTGTGATTGTTGTCAACAATCATATATAAATTAATGGATTGTATTGTATTTTTGTCCAATTTTAGTGTGTAACCACACTTTTATTAAAAGTAACACACCACAATTGGACAAAAAAAATCAACAATATGACTTGGCATGATAGGAGTGTGATTGCTAACAGCAAACACACTCTTTTTATACCCAGGCAACCAGTAAATGCTGGAACCTAGGCATGATGGGACTGTGACTGCTGTTAGCAGATAGCTGTTAGCAATGACACTCCTATCATGCCAAGTCAGCCAGTACATGGTGGCTGTAAGTGCAGACCCCATACTGCTGGCAGCATCAATACACAAGGGGGCCAGCTAGCCAGGTTTCAGCATGTACTGGTTGACTTGGCATGATAGCAGTGTGATTGCTAATAGCAATCACAGTCCCATCATGCCTAGATTCCAGCACTTACACATCCATTGTTATCACACACACACACAAATTCATTCATTCATAGATTAATTCCCTCATTCAAACACCCCCACCCCCTTACCTGCACTACAGCTCCTCGATGCCGCTCACAGACTTCAGCAGGGGGCGCGGCCTCCCGCTTCCTCTGTGCAGGACAATAAGACCTCCCACAAGTAAGCAGCAGGGCTCGTGATCCTGGCTGCCAATCTCATGCGGGCCGCACCTCGAGGTACCCCGGGCCGCATTTGGCCCGCGTGCCGCATGTTGGACGCCCCTGCTCTAGTTTTAGTTTATGACCTATAATCCTATAGGACTATTAATACTCCTCGGAAGTAAAGTTCCCTCCTGTACCTTGTTAAATCCCTAATAATTATTACTCCTTCTTCTTTCCTCCAAGATTTACATATTGAGATGCCTTAGTGTTTCCCCATAATTTTTATCCCGCGAACCATTCACTATTTTAGTCTCCCCCCTCTGAACCCTCTAGAATTTTAATATCTTTCAGGGGATGGGGAACCGCCTCTGGCTACTAATGCTACTAATACTAATACCTCTCGCTATACAACCCAGCACCCTGCTTGCTCTTTCAGACGCCTTAATAGATATGAATTGGTAAATGTGAAAATGCAATATAATATTTCGTGCTGATTGAACAATGCCTTTGGTTATTTGGTCTATTGTTATGGCCATTACCCGATTTTGCCAATGTTGTACCTGAATAACCCCAATAATTTAGGATTATTTAAGGATCAAATTGGACATGGCCTTAATTTGTTTGCATATGCACAATAAATTTGTGTTCTTGGCATACTATATCAGTGTGAAACATGGTCTGATTAAACTAAGAGATCTGGAGGTCTTTGTTCTACAATTTTTGCACCCTATTTTCAAGTGGAAATCCATTCTATACTGAACTACTTTCTCGAAATAAAACACAACAGATTGTTTGCAACATAAAAACATAGCTAACAATTGTTTCCATACTTAAACAACATTTTTTTTGTAAAGCAGCTAAAAAAGCATAATTTATAATATTAGAATGTTTCCACAAATACCAGATCTGTCCTAATTCAACATACTGCAGCAGGCTCAGATAAAAAAAGGGATAAAAAAATATGTTTTATGTTTTGTCTTAATTGGTGAGTTATTTTAAACGAGGGTTTGTTGCTGCAGAAGGATGTTGTGCGCTTTTTCATGTGTCTGTGTTTTTATTTTTAACGGAACAGATAAAATGCTATAATTAGCTATACAAGCAGCTTGAGGATGGAGAAAGTACCAGATGCCTACTATAGATAGCTATGACGTACCGTCACCCCTGTCGATGTGATGCACATTCAGGGGTTAATATCTTTTTGCTGATCATTTATGTGATGTTCTGAGGGTTGTTCTTCATTCCATGTCAGTATGTATTGGAAGCGTGTGTGTATGCACGCCGCAGTCAGCTATACCGTACCACAATACTCATTCTTGGGATCGTGCCTGGTTTAACATGGAGTCTCGGGGTAATGCTCTAGGGATTTCAGGTTGAAGGATCGGCTTTCCCCCTGCCTTCGGTCCTTCAAAAAACCCACTTTTTTAAAAAATACGCCTACAAGTTTGCGCATTAACCTCCTTCCTCCCATATTCCTTTAGCTCACCTTTCCTAGTCCCTCTGCTCCAATACTTTTACTAGTGTGGCTGGTCCATCCCCAAAAACGGCACTTTTACCTATTGCGTAATACACCCCTAAATCCCTCTAGATTGTAAGCTTCTTTTGAGCCGGGCCCTCCTCACCTGTTTCTGTAAGTCATCTTGTTATGTTATATTCTATTTGTTATGTCCGGTCTACCCTCTGTACAGCGCTGCAGAACCTGATGGCGCTAAAAAAATAATAAATAATAATAATTTCATCTGAATCATTTTCGGCCCATTTGCACATGTCTATGCAGAAATCCTACTCATTCCAACCACACATCCCCCTTAATATACTGTTTATTGCCATAGACAAAAACAAAATCCGAACTCTTGGAAATAAGTACGCACACCTCATGCTCAAAGGGATATCCTGGACTTACCCAACTACATAGAAACACAACATTTGACCCAATTTCGATGAGAGCACACATTATATATATATATATACATTATATATATATATATATATATATATTCTGCAGTTAATTTAAACCTTTATGAAGTTTGTGAACTAAGTTACAACGGGACGGAAATGTCTTCATGGCTAAATGTCACTATTTCACAAGACTATTTAAAAAGCGAGGAAGGTCAGGAAATTGAAGCTGCAAGGTCTATAAAATGTTTGAATAAATGTTGTTGGCAGCTATTCTGTAGAATAAATCAGCAGATTTTCATCAACTATTAAAATCACACCAGTGCGCCATTTTTTTTTCTTCTTTAAAATATATAAATTTATCTGGTATATTTTCTTTGAAAATAATCAGGCTTATAGTAGTAAAGTAATGCTTGAGCAATAGATATAAATACTCTGTAACTGTATGGGATGGGTCCATCCTTGTTAAAAGAACTAAAAAGGAAAACCTCAGCATCATATATTCTTCATATAATGATGTGTGTCCCTTTAAATATTCTACATTCATAGAATCTTTTGATCCGCCAGCTTTTATAACAGTAAATAACATTTAAATGTTTGTTTTGCCAAATCGTTGAGCCCCTTTGTGAAAGACATTTTTATAATGTGCATACTAATCACAAATTCTTCAATAATAACAACATTTCGAGAATATTTTTCCAATGCTCAATCTATGTAAAATTTTGTAAAAGCCTTATTAGCAGGAGGACTTAGTTATGTAAATGATTTCCTTTTGTACATTTATCACATCTACAATTAAATTGTGTTTACTAAAACGCCAATAATAAAAGGTAAAATGAAAATATTTTACTAAATTAGTTTATTTTACCATTGGATTCAATGTTGGATTTAAATCTATCAATAAAGGTATTTAGATATACATTTTATCTTAGTAAATAAATCTAGCCCAGTAAATCTTCTTTTTTTTGTTCCATGGTTATTTGGAACCTTTAGTCGATGTTGATAACTTTTATTGGACAAAGTGCTTCAGGTTCTAAGAAGAAGGCCTGGGAGAGAGATAGTATTCTGGAAACCACTTATCGCTGACTTCAATTTGCAAGCAAAGACTATCACAGAGAGCCATTGCGGACCCAAGTGCTCTCTGGATGCTGAAAATCAATAGAGGAAAATTAAAAATCAACAAAGCTCTTATATACAACCTTCTAAATGAAACAGCCCATGATCCAGTCAACCTTTGTTTCACGCAGAATGAAATAAATTGTTAATCAAGTATGAGGTCCTCACAGTGAAACATTCACACTCGCTTGTCTATCTTCGGAATCTGCCTACCTGCTTCCCAGCGCATTGAAACATTTATATATTATTTGTAAGAATATGTTCTTTCGGGAACCTGAAGTGTCTTCCTAATATCTTATTTGTCTAGAGAAACCAACATCTTTTGATAATATAAATCTGGAAACTGTCAACAGGCTACTTCTTACACCAGTTTGATTTCTTTGCTTGTGTTTATATTATGTGAAACTTTGATTTTAATACTTTTTTGTATATGAAACCTTTGTTTATATATTTCTTGTAAATTTTATAAACGATAAAGTCAGTTTTCTATTTTTATTGTTCGCTCACTTGTTACAAATTAGAGTGAATGAAGGTCCTGTCTGACATTATATAGAGAGCTGTATAGTACCCACAGGGCCGGCCCAAGACAAAATGCCACCTGGGGCGAAGTTTAAAATGCTGCCCCCCCATTATCTACCCTTCCTTCCTCTCCCTCCCTCCCTATTATCTACCCTACCGCCCCTTGTACTTGTACTTACCTTTCAGCAGTCCTGCGGCAAGTCTCTGCCGGCTGCTGAGCGCCGGAAATAACGTCATCTTCTGGCGCTCAGCATTACAAGCTGGCCCCGAGACCGAGCTAGAGGGCTCACAGAGGAGAGAGGGGCGCCGAGCAGGTACTGACAACTTGGTAAGATAAACCACTCAGCGCCCCTCTCTCTCTTCTCCTGGAGCAGTTGCCCCACTCGGCTCCATTGTCGGGCCGGCCCTGAGTACCCAACACCAGTGTTGGACAGACTCTACTGTGGCAACAATGGATTACAGAATGCTTCAGTTAAAATAATCAAATAAGGCGACATCAGAGCGAACAAGAATTTACGTTCAATGCAACATCTGCTGTTTCTTTTAACTTCAAACTATTTTTGTTAGCTTCAGTACATATTTTGCAAGAGTAACACTTGTTCATTCAGAGCCAGGGCGTCATCCGTTCTACAACAGGATAAGCCTTTATGATCCGAATAACACTGAAATAAACTTCCAAAGAATGACATATTGTCTCATGGGCTGTGGTTAGAGATGTGGTTATGGCTTGAAAAATATTTTTATGTGACTTTGTGACCTATTGATAGGTATGTATGTAACAGAGAAAAGGATTTTGAAGAAGTATTTTTTTTTTACATTACATTTATATAGCGTCAGCAGATTCCGTAGCGCTGCTACAGTTGGGTACAGGGAAAGTACAAGAGACATTTTACAAATCATTATCAGATGGTAAACTAGTACAGAAGGAGAAGAGGGCCTTGCTGTTGTGAGCTTATAATCTATTTGGTGGGGGGAAAGAGAGACAGTAGAAGAGGACTGCTTGAGTGATGAGTTGATTGTAGCGAAATGAAGAACTGTGTTGTTCTTGCAGGTGGACATGGCGGATGGTTTCTTTGGCACGCTGGTTGAGGTCGTTAGTAGGAAAGGTTGCATGCTGTGGGTTTTTACTGAATGTCTGAAATTCAGGGAGAACGTCTGATGGAATGTGATAGGGAATTCCAGAGAAGCGTTACAGCATGTGTGAAATTCTCAATACGGGAGTGGGAAGAGGTGATAATGGTAGAAGAGAGATGCAAGTCTTTGGGGGAACGAAGAGGGCGCTTAGGGGTGTATTTGCATAGGAGGGTAGACATAAAAGGGGGTGTAGAATTGTTAAGGGCTCTGTATTTCAGGGTCTGGAGTTTGACTGGAGGGTATGGAGGAGCCAGTGGAGTGATTGGCACAAAGGAGCGGCAGATGAGTGACAGAGAAAGATCCACCTGCAGTGTTAAGGATGGGTTGGAGGGGTGAAAGGCAAGAGAGGAAGAGACCAGTTAGGGAGTTGCAATAATCCAGATGGGATATGACAAGGAAAATGATTAGTATTTTGGTTGTTTCTTGTATAAGTAAAAAAAGGATTTGGGAGACAGTTTAAGTAGGCAGGATTTGGCGAGTGACTGGATGTGAGGGATGGAAGAGTCATGCGTGACACTAAGGCAGTAAGCTTGGTCCCTTTGTTGGATTGTGGCGTTTTCAACAGTGATAAGGATGTCAACTGTAGATGAAAGAGGAGGCAGAATAACCATAAGCTCAAACTTGGAGATATTGAGCTTCAGGTAATAGTACACCTTGCATGATGCAATTCCAGAAAGACAGAGTTATCTATATAGACATGAATGCAACTGTAGAACACTGTGATACACTCATACCCAGAAAATGTTCCGATCTTCAAGAAAAGGCGAGGAAAGAGGGATTTGGGTTCCAAAAAGTGTTTCTCTCTCCCAAGCAGGGGCACTGGGGAGGAACGATTTTACCCTCGTAAACTCACTTTACAAAAACCAGGAGTAGGAATTCAGAAAGGCTATTAAGAATAACTACTAACTACTAATAATTAACTACTAACTACTAATAATTACTATAGGCCTCTACTCTTCCCCCACCAACAAAATGGAGTTAGTGGATAAAATTGGTTTAACAAGCTCAGCAGATTTGACATTTAAGGCATCTGAAGTAACACTATTTTGAGGCGGCAAAACATACCTCGTACCCCTGTAGTTCTTTCTTTACAAGATTTAGCAGAGCTAAAAAAAAATAAACGCTATTTTGTTCTCTGTAGAGGAGAACTGCAGATTTGAGTGTTCAAGATCTATTTAAATTCATGGCGCACGGGGAAGTTTGTTTAAGCCTTATTTAAATTTTAACTTTCAGGAAAAGCTAACTCAGGGGCACCCAAGGGACCTGCGTGTTTTATCAAATGAAATAAGCAGCCATATATCTCGGCTTCCCAAGCATGTCTTCAGCTTGAATATATTGGAAGTTTACTGAACAGAACAGTGGGTTTACAAAATGTACATTATGCATGCATATCATTTGTGAGGTTTTACAGTGAATATATATTTACTTATATATCACTTACCGTTGGTGCCTAAATTCTTGATACATATCTGTCTCTCTTCCACAGAAAATCAAGCTGGCTTCTAAAACCTCTGGTTGGCTTCTAAATTTTATATAGATTTGTTTATTCTGCCTCACATGTTTAAAACAAAAGACATCCCAAGTTCCTCTTTAGGAAGAAATGCCTATCTTTGGGACCGACGTCCTTCTGTCTCTCTCATTCCTATTAAGATCCCCTTTTCTAGGAGCTCAGTACGCATGCTGGGTATGTGTTTGTTTACCACAGTGTCCTACAACATTAAAGCCCCAATCATGGGTATAAAAAAGTAGAAACTGTGTTTATAAATGATGTAAATAAAAATCTGCTATTCTTGCTTTATATTTTTATATAGTTATCCATAAGAGTCACTAAAAAGTATTGTCGCACAAAACGAGATACGACCCTAAAACAAAAGTGGCCAGTTCAGAATGTGGTCAGTCTTTCGGTTTTGTCAAAAGCATTTAGGATGCCTAGGGAGAGCACTACATATTTAACAGCTCTTAGATAAAATATTCAGATTACTCTAGAAATATATTACTCAAGTCTCTACAACCATGTTTATGCCTCAACTGTCCTGGCAGATAC
Organism: Spea multiplicata; assembly: GCA_009364415.1. Lineage (NCBI taxonomy): Eukaryota > Metazoa > Chordata > Amphibia > Anura > Pelobatidae > Spea > Spea multiplicata. The sequence continues at coordinate 17,801 of VKOC01001940.1, read as the reverse complement.
ATGTGCAATGCACATACTGTCCATTTGAGCAGAGATCGGTTGCTTTGTAGGAACTTTGTCCTGCGATGCCATCATGCCACCCCTGTATTGCATACTGAGAAAGAGACATCCAAAGTATATTGAGGTTAGGACTTTTCTTGCTTGAAAACTGTCAAGCTCAACCATCACTAGGCTTTCATTGTCAGGCTCCGGCTTTGGTTTTGTTCGTCATGAAGTTTTCCCAGGCTGGTCACATCCATGTGCATTAACCAAAGGTATAACTAGTGCTTATTAGACTTGTGCGTATTGACCAAAAAGCATTCAGAATATTCCCCCCCCCCCCGGTTAGGACGCAATTGGGGGGCTTTTTTTTATTTTTAAACTAAATTTGTTGTCACTCACTCCCTGTCATGCTCTGTCACACTCTCTCTCTCTCACTTTCTCTCTCTCTCAATCTCTCTGTGTCTCCCTACCTTCTCTCTCCACAGCTCCTCTTCTTCCAGTTCTCCACTTCTTCATTCTGCTTTCTTTTCCAGTCATCTGCTGCGTTACCCTGGCCTACTGGGGGGAGCCGTGGCGTGCCCCACGGAGATAACTTCTACCCTAATGCGGACATGCTTCAGGAGGTCAGGGTAACACAGCGGATCACCGGAAAAGAAAGAAGAATAAAGACGTGAACATGAAGAAGGAGAAGAAGCAGAGAACAAGAAGTGGAGACGGAGAAGATAAGGACATATAGCGAGAGAGTGTGACAGAGAGTGTGAGGAAAACTAACTTCATTTTTGTTTGTTTCATTGGGACCTCCTCCTCTTTTTTTCTGGAATTTGTACAAATTAACAAAATTGGGTCCAGTGCTTATACAATGGATGTAAAGAAATGGGGACCCGGTGATGTTATGGGCCAGTTGAGACTGATGCTGGTCAAAAGTCTCATACTCATATAAAATGTATTAAAAAGCATTACGTAATTAGTTTTCCCTAAAACCATCAGCGTGTGTTTTTTTTAACATTTTTTGATGTAGAGATAATTCAAACTTTTGCAATAAATAAATAAAGACTTCTATGTAGCTCAGTCTTACTGTGGGCAAAGGTTTTGTTGTGGGCTCGGGTCTCTGTGGACGATAAGCAGCTGATTCCGAATACATTGTGACATGGTGCTTCAAAGCATTCTGACAGGTCTTATAACGACTGCTGCCAAGTGCTTGTGGTATCTGTATGCCAACGCAAAGGGAATCAAAGCAAAAGCACATCAAAACTGCATATCCGAGTAAGCTTTTTTGTTTTAAAAGTTTGCTTTGATTTTTATTTTACATGGTTCCAATTAGCTTTGCTTTATAATGCTGAGCTAATGGCAGATGCTTTCCATAAATAATATTCTCACCTGCTCCGAGGATCTTCCTTCCCTTGCAGAATATCAGAATTAATACAAAATACATCACGGTGCTACTGGACGGGCATGATGCATTCTTATGAGCTAAATTGAGAAAATGGAGGTAATTAAGACAGCGACAGATTAGGGATCAGATCGGTAACCAGATTGTTAGGTATAGGCATTGGAATGACGGGTGGGGGCAGACTGATGACCCAGAATAAATCAGCATTATAGAGTTTAAAGGAAGAAAGCTATACCAATGCCTGGGCAGTCGAAAGCCTGATTAGTTGGCCAAGACAACTGTCTAGATGTGAGTGTCTATGGATCTCCCCAGATTGACTGATCTTGCATGATGGAGTATGAGGTCTCTGGCCTTTTTAGTCTCTTTTGACAATCAATAGATAGATACCTGCACTTTGCTTCATCAGTGGTGCTCAGCGTCGTGGTGTTTGTTGACAGAGGTCTATGACAGAGGAGGTCTTCCCCTCTAATACCTAGGCGAGCAGGAGGTGGCACTTAAGATCTTTTTTATTTATGAAATGTTTTTGTTTTTTTATAGAAATCAGGTCCATACAGTACCCCATGGACCCCTGGTCAACACAAATATAAAACTATATAACTCATACACTCCCAAGTAAAGGAATTACGAAGGGTGCAGAATAAAATGGGTAAATCTATAGTTCGGCAGATATTGATTAATTCAACAAATCTTGGCTTGTGGTTTGTTCCGCATTGTAAACCTTCATACATAAACATCAAAGTCTTGAGGCACTCTAAGTATGATCTTTATCAGCTGTAAATTATGCACAAAAATAATGTATTAAAACTAGATTATGTATTATATTATTCTATCGAAACAATAAAAACTGAGTGATAGGTAAGCAGGTTTCAGATCATCACAGTTAAAAGGGGAGGAAGGCAAACTTCATTTTAATATTGTGGATTCAATATACCACAGAAAATTAATCCTTCACCTTTCGGCACTGCAGTAAAAACAAACCATAAATAAAAGTAATAAGCTGTTTATATGTAGAAGTGAAGGTTTGCTGCTTCGTAAACGAAGGGCACCGAAAGATCATATCATTTCAAGGAAAAGAATTACCAGGTTGTACAGTATATATAGTAGAACAAGCAGACAGGCTGTGAAAATGTAGCTGAAACATGGTAGGGATATGTGGAAGGCGTGACACATAGCTCCCAACAGTCTCAAATTCAATGGAATAATCCTAATGTAGGACTAATGTCCTCTCATTCAAGGTTGCTCAACTGGTCCTGCTTGGAACACCGGGGAAATGCTTTAGGATGTGTACGGCATATGTGCCTCGGATGTCATCTCCGCAGCCTGTCCCGCAGTTGTTGCAGCAGATACTGAAAGCACATGTCATCTAATAATGTTCTATACAGCTGGTAAAGCCAACAGAACACTTTTCTGGATGAATAGTCCATTGGACCAAAATACATTTCTGTAGACCATGCATGGTCTCGCATTTGCTACCTCAATGGTGATTCTCTGTTTACGCACGGTATAATTGTTAAATGCAGGTGATAACCAGCAATATATCAGAATGCAATCATGCTCAAGTTAGAAGTTTTGTCTCGGTATTGTAATGGGTCGACTAACGCTGTGAAAACCTGTTTGTTTCCGGCCCTTGAGGAACAGGGTTGCAGACCACGGCTTGGATAATAGTGTAGCATCTCTCAAGCTGATGCAACTGATAGACATGTTGCTAATTTTCTCCAGTGATGCCAAAAACGGGTCAAATAATAGAAATTGATGAAGCGACTAATTGAGAGAGACGCTCCTGTATAATTGATTGATTTTGCTTTAACCTCAAATTGACGGACAATGAGAACGGGAAATCAGGATTTTTGCAGCTGTTGCAAGAATCTCCATAATCCCACTTCAAACACCAGTTGTGAAGCTTCCATACCTCTGTTCTTTTGCTTTATGTTGGCATCAGCCTACCTGCATTTTATTTGTGGGAGCCAATAAAAAGTCCATTTAGTTCAGTGGAAAGTTTGAATACGTAATACAGTCTTACCTGCCGTCTGGTGAAATCAAAGCTTTAAGTGTAAACCAGTCAAATTGTAGACTTTTGGGGTCTGTCAGCTTTATGAAAAACGTGCTTTTTTACTTTTCTTGTTGATGTATTTAAACAAAAATCCATATCATAGTGGACAACGTTTAGTGTTTATACAAAGCTGAAGGAGCCTGATTCCAAATGAAAAAACTGGAAAAGGGGAATTTATTTTTCATGGGCAAACTTGGCTTAAAAAGCTTTTTTTTGTTTAACACTCACATTGTATGTGCTGGGTTCACACTTTTTTGGTATCTACCCCAGACTTTCTTTTGTCTTCCTAATATTCTCATTTTAAAGAGGAATTTCCCACCAAACTGAAATTACACAAGCACCTCCCCATATTTTATAAAGTTCCTCTAATAAGATCAGTGCAGACACGGTGACTCGGGACTCTAGAAATTAATATAATTTTTGTTGTATTTATGTAAACAGATTTCAGCCCAAAGCAAGATCAATCATTATTATCTCTATTCCCAGAGATATCTCGCAGATGCCTAATGCCTATAGACATAGTTTTGCTGGCAATAAGTAATTGTTCTGGTGCGACAAATATCACTTTTTGGCAGGAAATTATCGTTATTACAAAATGTACAGCCATAACCAGCAGGCATTTTATGAAAGCCAAAAAGTGATTTTTTTTTGTTTTTGAGTACAACGAAACATAATTTACTAAGTAATATAAGCATCCAAATACAGAAGACTCGACATCACCTTGTCCGCGATACGAAGGCAATCGAAAATAGATGCAACGAGTAGAGACCCAGGTCAGCTACCCCTAGCAGTCTCACAGGTCATACCTCTATGACCTCGGTCCTCCCTGCTGAGAGGTATATTACATCATATCCCAATGCTCCAGCTCAGAAAGCCATACAGAGGAGCTTAATGTTGTTGAAGAAGTTGGCCAGGCAAGAAAAGGGCCTCCATAGTGTAACTGGTCCAGTCGATCAGTCTTCCCATCTGGGCAGCTAATCTTCCAGCCAAGGCACTTATATGCCACGGACACAGGGATATATGGATAACGAGAAGAACATTTCCATGATGACTGCTGCGTTGTGACAACTTCGCAGCATCTGTGTATTTCTGTCTATATTAAACTCTATCGCTTGTCCTGGGTGGCTGCTCCACTTACCCACAACCCTTTCAGTAAAATAAACCAGTTGGCCCATCTGTTCTGCCAGTTTTCCTACTTGTTATAAGATGATACGATTCTCTTTTATATACCAAGCACTGTTAACAAAAATAACATTTACATGCAAAGTGTTTACCAGTATATGTGTCAGTCTTTTAACCCTTTAAACCCCACAATAGCTGCAACATATTCAGCAGACAGTGAAGGAGTTTAAGAATTTGTAATGTAATTTTTTATAACACGCCCAAGAAGAGAAACAAAAAAAACAACATTCTCATAATAGCTGCAAAAAAATCTACAGTGATTTTCCTAACCGGATTCGAATAGATCCTGAATTATACTTTGCTGTCTAGACAAGCGAAGGCCAACTCCTCATTATTGTAATTCCAGGCATTTGAATCCTTGCTATTATTCTTTATATTGCGCATCTTTAAATTATAACAATGACAGTATGTAAAGAGCAAGGAAAGCATATTTCTGCCGTATTACCAATTCACTATACAATTTTCTTTTCCAGACTGGTAACTTCGATATCCACTACGTGGTTTTTATCTTCAGCCTCACAATGCGTACCCTACAATTTTCTTTGTTGAATTTTACCGCACAAAGTATATGATTTAGTTCCACAAATTTACTTACAATATTAAATCTATTTTTTCTTAACGTATTTATCTTACAGAAAGGATGAAAGTTTTCCAGAGCTTTCGCTCCCCCCCCCCTCATATACGTTTGAATTGAGACGTTATTTTTCGCCAGTTGTGAAATGCATTATGACATCAGTTATCTGATGTCCTTGGTTTTAAACTTTTCATTTCCATGGTGTCTATACTGGCCTGATTCCCTGGTCAATTATATAATTAGGAATATGTGCTAATGGGAAGCACTGCTTCTCCAGGTCACTAAGGGGAAATAGTGTGTGTCCCGCAGCGCCGGAAGGATCGCCCACTGACATGAGTGGGACCACCTACTCGGATCCCGCAAGTGGGGGCTTGCGGGATCCTGTTCATATTATATATTAATATTGATTTAGCTCCTGCGCAGCCTGTAACTGAACACACAAACCCATGTAGAACATACAGTAGAATTGGACATAATTGGAGATAAGAACCATTCGGCCCATCTAGTCTGCCTCTTTTTCCATTATGAGCCCTCTTCTGAACTCTAACATGGAGGGAAACAAATTAACCTAAAGCCCTGCCACTCTTCCTGTCTGGGTGCAGATGGACACTGGGAGAGAGGAGCCGGATCCTCACTCAGTTAATCAGCAACCAGGCCGCGCAGGTTTTGATACCAATGGAGCAGCTTAGGCTACTACGCATCAACTAAATCTACTACAAGATGGGGACCTAGGGCCCTCTAACGCTCTGGGGCCCTGGAACAATTGCTCTATGTGTCCCTTGGTTAATCCAGCCTTGCCTACACACATATATTACATTCATCCCTTTCATTGTGATATACACTTAGAAACACTGTCGCTCCTATTTATAGCTTCCTTCCCTATCAATCACAGCTAAGAGAGTCCTTCGATAGCCGGTCGCCGGTCGCTGTTTTGGACGCTGTTCTTGGAATGTTGCTTTACAGTTGGCTGTTATTGCAGCTGAGAGAAACTAATCCATGTAAGATTGGGCTTTGCTGCTTTGGCATCACATAAAAAGCTTATTGCATTATGCAATTTGTTCCGGAGTTTGTTGTTAGTTCCTTCTGAAAGGAACACAGTATGATCGACGCCACGCGAAAAAAAAAATATTGCTCTATTAGTAAGTTTCACCTGTACTAGTTATTCATGGGGTTTTTTTGCGTTATAATTTTGCTTCGTGATTTGTGAATCATCAACACAACCGATGCTATGAATACACAAGCCAAATGAGAACCAAATTAGTTTCCCTCTGAACGCCAAGCGGTGAGGCTGTAGCTTCTCGTCTTGTAATTCATAACAGCTGAAGACGTACAATGGAAACATTGAGACGAGCATCTTCCTCTGTGCCTCAAATGTCTTTCATTGACGATTGACAATTACCATGTAAGAACTTTAATAAGTATTGTTGAAAAGGAAAAGGAAAGCAGCAGCCCTGCTTCTGCAGCTGCCCTCCATCATAGTCCGACAATTCTTGCCGCTGATTGGCTGCTTGAAGCCTGCTGCCTGCATTCGCAGGGGGACACGGTGAAAATGTAAAGGAACCACGCAGCTATCATATGCATTAAAGAGGATTTGATGGCTGGATTGTCCCTTTAATAGCCCTTACAAGAAGCGAAAACATACTGGCTTAAACCTTTCCATTACAGCAAGTCGGACGGTTTTTGTTTATATGAAATCCCTTGACTATAGGCAATGGCAGCTTTTCTTTTTCCGCATTTTTAACAGATAGGTGCAAAGTCAGCTTGGTATCACAGGCTTATCTATCTGTATAGCACAGCGATCGTCGGAGGTTACTTCCAACTGACAGCAAAGCAATAGCTGTAACATAATGGCTTTTCAATGTGCCTTTTTTGTGCCTTCCTGAAAAATACAACCTGTCAGCACCTCAGCCACTAGCAAGTTACAGGAAGAAACATGTTAATGTCCAGAGCCAAGACGTCTCGCTGTATTCCGGGGAAATAGCAAGAGATGAACGTGAATTATTCACCGCGCTGCCTCCAGATCTCGGAGAGAAGACCATTTTCTATTTTTTGTTCCTCGGCTAGATTGTTACATTATCGCATCGGCATTGTTTCAGAAAACTGAGACGATGCCCTGGAACCAAACGTGGAAACAGCTGAACTATATAACTCTGATTACATTACCCTCCGTGTTAAAGTGATACTAACATACTATAAATAATAAGAACATTTTAAATGCAGACTCCCATTAGATTCATTCGAAACTGGCATTTTATAAGACTGTAACATATTGAATTTTGTCCAACATCTTGAGAATTACATTATTACGAAGGATCACTGAGTCTGCGACCTCTGCTTCTCACCTTTACGTAAGCAACGCCACTGAGATCGAGCAAAAATTTACCCTGCATGTCACTCCCTTCATTGTATTTCCTATTTTTAAGGTATAAAAATGATTTTAAAAATGTTAAAGAGTAAGTAAAATAAGGTGGACATCAATAATGCAACTCATGTATGTAGTTTTACATAAACCAAGGTTTACGCTACATATTTTTTTGTGTTCGTATTTTTATAACACATTATAGTGACTTAGTACTATAGTAACCTGGTGTCATGCTTGCATAGGTCTGATGGGTCTCATATATTAACTATGGTCCTAAGGAGCTGCTAAATCGCCTTATATGTTATGAAATTGAGTTGGGTGCATTGACTACAATGATGGTCAGACGGTCAGACGGTCAGCTTGGAGAAAATGTAAATCCAAGTTTACAGCTAGTTTCTCCATGTTTAGCAGCTCCACGGAGCTTCCACACTTTTTGTGGTGACCGATGAGGGCTCGCGGGTATCAGGTTTAGCTCACTAATTGCCTCTGAGTATATTTTAGGGTATAGCCAAGATACCAGTTTCCAGGAACAAGAAAAATATCCCTTGGCTACAAAACAATCAGCGAAATTTAATAAACACTAGCCTTAAAGAGAAATAGTTGCTCTGCAGACCTGGAGGCCGCCATTGTTGTCAGTCATGTGATATTTTGGATGACTTTCCCTGCTCAATCCCCACATTGAGCTGATTCTTTATGGCAATGCTAAGAAGTAAGTTCTTCATATATGGTCACTAGTCAGAGTGTACAACTGGGTGATTAACACTGAGCCATTCTATTGTTTAGTCAGGGTGTTTGTCTAGCAGATTGGAACAAAGTCACAGAGCTTGAACACATACAAATGGCTAATATGCAGCTACCATTATTTTATTTGAAAACTAGAACTGTTCGAAAGAAAGAAAGAAAGAAAGAAAGAAAGAAAGAAAGAAAATACCACTCTATCTCAAGATATTGGAATGATTCTACTACATGTTTTGGAGATTATGAATTAAATTTAAATAAGATAGAGAAAAAAAAAGACTAATGGTTCACATCACTGTATATATCAAACAACAGGAACAAAATGAATTAAATAACAGTAAAGGCAGAGTGAGAAAATGCTCTTGTCAACGCAATGCAGTTTTTATTCGTATCAATGAGCAATTGGATGCTTTTTTCCATTTTATTGCCTTCAATATCATTAAATAACAGTTTCATGAATATTTATGATTGTAAACATTAATACAGAATTTAAAATATCAGCGAGTTTTACTAATCCATAAAATATATAAAGGTCTGAATTGTAATGCAATTTCTGTTTCATATTTAAGAAAGCATAAAGACACACCATATATACATATTCATATATAAAAGTATATTTCTTTTCTCAAACATATTTTTAAAGTCTTAGAAAATACTTTGCTGTCACTAGACCAGTTTTACTCTTAAATAGACTCTCTAGAGCTCAACGTTGGTGCATGTATTCACATTGTATGGTAGTTAGAAAAGTTGACTTCTGTCTCATTTTCTTCTTACCTCTGCCTGCTTCTACCGTAGCAGGAAATGTACTTAAGTATGCTTCCTGCAGATGCACGGTAGAGCTATCACTCAACTTGCATACTTAAGAGTTGAGTGGCAGCCTTTTGCATGTATACCTGCTGAGTGTGTGCGACTGGCTGCCTTTCATCTTACAAGTTTGAAAGTTTACTTGCCATTAATTTCGAATTAAATGGCATTTCAACTTGTACATAAAAGCAGAGTGAGGAGAGAAATTAAACAGAAGTTTTATTTTCGAATCTCCATAAAATTATAAAGTATACACTAATTTAAACGCAGTAAAATACATTGCGGTGAATTAATTTACTTAAATGTGGCAGCAATCTTTTTACTATCGTTTACCTTTTCTGCTCCCTTAAAAATAACCCTAATAAAACCATTAGATAATTCGAATTTTAGATTATTCTAGCATCTGCCACTACAACGTGTAGATTTAAAAACCAGTAATGATTCCAAGCGTTTTACAACATAAGCTTGGTCTATGGATATGGACTTTCAGATAATTTCCAATTGCAGAATATAGTGATCATAAAATAGCATGAGAAATAACACTGTCCCCTACAACCCTGCGGGCCAGACTCACATTCTAGGTGCCCTTAGATAGAATGGTCTCTGGTTCTCCCATAAGCGTAGGGTTTTTTTTAAACCGTCTCTTCCCCTTCATCTCCAATTGCCCTTTGTTCTCAACCTAGACACAACTCATCGGCCTTTTGGAGAACCTTGTACTGACCGTTCATTAGATTTTGGCTATAGACTTGATATACTTGAACCCCAACAAAAAAGAAGAAAGTAGTATTTTCCTCCCCATAGTAACTCCAGCAGAATGGACATCTCTGGTAAACTTTAAGAATCCCTAAAACAGTAGCTTCAGGAATAGACAAACAATCACAATGGAACCGATGTTGAACTGCAGCTCCCATCACACCTTGATGAGTTTCATAAAGCAATGATATTTAGCAATGTTACACAAGTCATAAACTAAATCCATATACATATAAAAGGTTATGCTACTAGAACCTGGCAGGAATAAGAAAACTATTTCTTACATTTTTACATGTCAAAGGTTCTTTATTCTGTGAAGCAAACCAGTAAATGAGTCATTTCTTGGCAAACCATGACTTGGGGTTACTATGCAAATCCCCGTCTTTTATCTCAATTATATGCACCTTAGTTGTCAGCTCTTTCTGGAGTAATAACATTTGCCCTTGTCTACTTTTTTTTCTCTAGTTCCTTAAACCTCCTCTTCTTTTGTTTCCCCGGATCTCCATTTAAAGCCAATATTAACTAAGGCATACGTAACAAAAGGTAAGATTAAAAAAAACTCATGTGAAGCACATGTGTGCTTTACACAAATATTACACATTTATTATTGTTTTTAGAAATTAAGCAACTATTATGTGTATATGTGAATATCAATATCATTGGTAAATAACATGCATCTCTTCAGCGGTTGATAGGCTACAACCCCATGCTGTTCCACTTCATGTAAAACCACCGATAGTCCACTAATTTGCTGGGATTGTCCCAAAAAACATGCGTATGGGCTGTCTTAGTAAATTTCCCCCTGCTTATTATACTGTTCCGCTGTAGCTTGAAAAAGAGCATGAAGTGACATCAATACACTGCCTCCATATTGTGGACAAGGTCACGTGTTACAAAGATAAAGGTTAGTGCCTTCAATCTGCGGGTGAGTCAACACTGTTCAATAACACTCGCTTCCCCACCCAGATTCTCCCTGCTCTTGCCCAGGTTCTACCCACTCCCAGCCCAATTCCAAACCTTCCAAAGTCTAATTGGGGTTATGTGTGGCTAGCCCCATCCCTTATTATATCCACACCTCTTCCGGCACCCCTATAATGAGCAGGAGAGGGGATCTCCTGACGGCCAGCCCTTCCCAAGTAAGCTGATGTCCAAGTGCAGGACAATGTGAATCTGCTATTTAGAAAGAGGTCTGGAGTCAACTAAGGACGTTTAGTTCCCTACCCTCTCAATAAATGTAAATATTACTAGATCAGGTAGAGTATTGTAACACAAGCACCATGGTGACATTCCGGTGTCCTTCCCATACATCCACATCACTGGTAATCCCGGGATTGGAGCTTATCCTTTTATAGACACGCTTTATTGTAAATTGCTCATTCACGTGTCCTTGTGTTTGAATCAAATTGAGTACTTAATGCACAGCCAAGGTTAAAAAAATTGTCCAAGTCAGTAAAAAACATTACAGAGTAGTGATTCCAAGCCGAAATACTAACATTTTATTGACATACCTTTTTTTTGTTTGATGGACAGATATAAAAGTTGTCTATGACAGTGGTGACACCAGGCTGTAGATTTAATTTTGTGTACGTTGTCCCATAATCAGACGACCTGAAAAAAAAAAGCAGAGAATATGATATAAACATTTCAACCTGAAAATCATATTCTATAGATCTATACAGGGTTCATTTATGATTAAGTTAATCATGTATTAACAAGCAACCAAACACAATGTAGCAAGAGACCAGGATATTCTTGTTCTTCTTTGGTGGATGTGGAAGTTATAATAATTTCTTTTTTTTTTACAAAAAAAAGTAGTTTTATTCGGGGGGAAAAAAAAGATACTACCATTTTTTTGTCAATGCCGGCCTACATTACTGTATTCAGCACTGGATTTTACAATCCTTTTTTCCATTTAAGCTTCGCTTGATGAAACAAAGAAAAAAACCTAGGAATGCCAAGGAAGGTTAAAGCTTATTGCTAGGTAATTAATGTCAAGTTGCATACCAGTCAGTATTATTTTTTTTTACTGTAATTAAATAGATATGAAATAATTGTGTTGTTTCACTTAATGAAATCAAAGAACATTTGGGAGGATGACTACGGTCAAATATTAATCTAATTTCATGTATTTCATTGAAGGAAATCTAAGGGTTTTTCAAAAAGCCAATCTTGGCAATGAATTGTATTCAAGAGCTACCAAGGTGGTTCATAGGTGGGTTTTATTCATTAATCAGTAAATTATAGGTGTTCTGAAATTAAATAATACATTTAATCGTGCTGACTTTGCATTATGAATGGTCCTTGGTCTATGTAGAGTGGTCAGTGCTGCACACTTTATAAATTATGCATGGTGAGTGACTGTGTTAAAACATATTGCACCAAAGTAATTCTTCTAAACAAACATGTCTAAATTGGCTTTATTTTTACTCTACGAATATGAATAACCATTGAATAAATCATAGTTATTCTAATAAGTATAGTTAATTACCCATGAGTGTTTAAAAAAGCACATAATCTATGTACACCTACATCGCCGCTCTCCCCATTCTATGAATATCAACTGGCTCCATCAGGATCAGATAATATTAAAATTGGCACAATAACAAGCCAAAAGCTGTATGTGTGCCAGGACACCGATGTACGTGGGATCCAAGGAATCCCCTTTTATCTTCTTTATGCAAAGTCCATACTTATGACAAGTATGAAACTATGAAAATTGTTCTCATCTGAATCTATAATTTTAATAAACAAAAGATAACACCATAAAACTCTTAGTTCTAACTACTAAACAATGCATTCTTAATTATTTGCAACATATTGTAAACTAGGTCTTCCATTAGATGCGCAAATGGAGAATAAAATACAACCAAATAAGAAATTATACAATTTTCAAGGTGGTATACAATTATACTCGGATCCCTCTTAGATGTCTAATTCCCTGCTTACTGTATATTTTAAACATCAATATGTTAGATGCCTAATTCCCTGCTTACTGTATATTTTAAACATCAATATCTGATAAATGTTACATTTGGGAAACATCATTCTTCTATGAACGTAAATGAAAACATTTTGTTTGAGCAGATAAGCAAGATTTTTGATGTCTAATGTTGCATAGATCTTATCATTTATTTTCCACATACAATGAGAAATGGGATCATTTCCAGACTTTTGTATTGGTTTGCAGTTCTTTGAAGTGTGCTCGTACCATCTGTGTATTCTGTATTTCATACTGTTGGATGGGAAGGCAATACTTTTTTCTATTAAGGTTTATAAAACAACTTCATTACAAGCATGTTACTTTACTGTATTTTTCTAATTATGATCACCAAAAAATACCTGGATATTTAAGCCTATGGTGGAAATCCTATTAACCTTTGTTTCTTAAGTCCACTTTAGCTTCTCGGGTTAATTTAATTACACCCAACCATGCACAGTGTGGGGGAAGAGAGAGGGCATTTATTGCACACTTGAACAATAGGAAGTCCTATTTTGTGAGTTTCAGGAGAAGACATGCAAGTTTTCATTAAACACGCATGCCCTCATTTGAAACTGTGTGCAGCTGCTCATCCATGGAAACCCATTTCATGAAGCTCCTGGCGCACAGTGCTTGCGTTGATGTTGCTTCCAGATGCAGTTTGAAACTCTGTGGTGCGTGATGCTATAGAGGATAGGTGAGGATTTTTAGAGGATTTTTACCACGCATTTCAGCATTCTGAGGATGTATGGTCTACCACTGCGTGGCTGTTATTCCAAAAAGCTTCCACTTCACAATAAAATAACTTACAGTGGACTGTGGCAGATCTATCAGAGCAGAAATTAAAAAAACGGACTTTTCAAAGGCAAAGCAGGTTAACATTTCTTGTCTCTTATGTGGATGATGAGATTTCCAATGAAGCTACCTCTTCCTTTTTTGTTTTTGACTTTTTGTAAAGAGAACTTTTCCTCAAGAACTAAGCTTGCGTCACTGTTCCAAATCTCAGATCTGAGCAGTGAAATTACATCGTAGGCGATTTACCAAAAGTGCACAGACAACGGGATCCCACGTACGGTTGCTTATGATGCATCTTCCCCTTGCAATTGTATACAGCCTTGTCTAAAGCACTTAAAATCATCAGACTTAGTGATGTCTTATTCTTACATATTTTATTTCTTCTTGTTGGATTCAACTGTCTGAAAACTTTCTTACAATGTTTTGTCAACGACATGTGTTGGTGGGGTGAACAAGGCTTATGCATTACTTAGCACATTTCAATAAAATAATAGCTGTTTAGAGGAACGGTACCAGCCACCTCTGTGCTTGTGACTGCTGTCTGGGGGACCATGAGACAGTAACTGTGATATTTGCCCTTTCTTTCAGAGCAAACAGCTATGGAGCTTCTGGTCCTATTGCCCTTTGCCCCAGTGCTAATCTACCCCTAGCCTTCGGCCTGAACCAGAGCAGCCCCAAAGATCCACCCAAGAATGTAACCGGAGCATTGGGTCTTATTGTGTGTCCTTCGGAGGCGTTCCGGGACATAAAGCCCGATATGTATGATGTAGGGGCATTGCTACTAAATAAGTCTGACTCCCATTGTGTAAAGTTAGTGATATCGTATCACCAATTGTCCATTTATAAAGAATAGTCCCCCCCCCAGGATAACGTCTTATACAAAATTCCCATTTTTTTCCCTGATGCACAAAAATGCTAACGCTGCATAATAAATAGACACATAATAAACTGTAAGAAATTGTGAATCTTATCTCTCCCAATAAACGTGAACTTCACTGAATATATATAATTGATCACATACGTGACGAGATGATTTACTACTTCATAAACTTTAACTCAGAAAAATCCTTTACTAAATAAACCTTGTACACGGTACATCAGATTCATTTACTAAGGTTACGTTCTTCCTGCTAGGCCATGAAATATTTCCTTGGTGCCTTGGAAGCAGCTGAGTCTGATTAATTACAATTTATAACTTTCACTGGCATGAGGAAGCAAATTCAATTCACACTTTAATAAATAAGGTCACTTTCTGTACATCAAATGATTTAGTATTCTTAGCAATTTTTCCATTATTTTTCTGACTGAAACACACAAGGTCAAGGAAAAAAAAGAAAAGTGATTAGCATTACCAGACAAAACCTTTTTTTTTTTTTAACATAACAAGAACTCATTGTTCCAGGCTGCAGTAGGCTTTTGAGACAATAAAACATGCACTTGAAGGAGTGCTCCGGCCTTCATATACACTTTAATGAATAAGATTATTCAGAGGTCCCATTAAATTTACATGGAGTCTCTTTTGCAAAGCACCGCCATGGCTTTGTGAACATTGTAGTCTGACCTGACCTAAGTATTATTATGTATTAAGTACTAGGTGGAGCATGGTCTCAGTTCCTAGCTCAGACCGTCATCTCTTGTGAGAACAGGACACAAGCACATCAGCAAATGCTCCCATGACACCTAGTAAGGGCCGCGTCCATGACGGGCGGAAGAGCAGGCTCGGCGTCATAGTTTAGATTCCCGGAATGACAGTTTCATGAAACCCTAGAGATTTTGGAGATCCTGTGTAGTGTAAAACTTCTGGCCGCTTGACTGCTCTCTGCCGTTCTTTCGTTTTTGTACCCTGCTGACCTGCCCTGTGTAGCGACCTTGGCTACTTCTGACTACCCGCTGTGGTTACCGCACCGCGCTTCCTCTGACTACCTACCCAGTGTTCCAGGCCCGTCATCCTGGAACTGTCTGCTCGATGTACCTACCACACGCATCTCCTATCGGCAGGTATTTGGCGTTCCTGCTGTGGATTTGCTGCTCTACAACTCAGTCTCTAATATATTAGCTTCTACCTGAGTTTCTATGCTTTTTGGGATCTTCAAAGGCCTTGGCCTTTCTATCTCAGGCCTCAACCCTTGGGTAGTTTGTCAGGGTAAATTACTCTCGCTGGTCTGGGCTCTTAGGAGTCAGGCCTTTTGTGACAAGGGCAATGGGTTTGCAGGATAAAAATGACCAGGAAAGACTAAGGGAGCTGAATATGTGAAACCTGGAGGAAACACGAGGAAGAGGGGAAGGAGGAGAAATGTTAGAACAAGAGGTCTTAATCTAAAACTACAGGGTCAGAGGCTTAGATATCATATAAGGAAGGTTTACTTGAAAAATAAATTGATAGATAAGTGGTAGAGGCTTATACAGTCAGGGAATTTAAACATGCATGGGATAGGCATAAAGCTATCCAAAATCTAAGACAAGATCAAGGACTAATCAACGTCTGAGTTTTTACATATGGATTAATAGGCAGATTAGATGGGCCTCTTATCTGCCGCCAAATTTTGCCCGCCGCCATATTCATTAGTACTTTAATATTCATTCTTCTTTAAGTGGGGCTGTGAAGGACAATAAACTGTCCCTTTAATTTGTATTTCATTTTAGTTAAATGTATTTGTTAACATAATTTGATATAAAAAAATATGTATTCTTTAATTTCATATCTTAAGACAGAAGCCCAGGAAATGAACGGTCGTACGAACAGCTCAGGTAATTTCTAGTGCTTCACTCGTCAAACAGTACTGCAGCTATTGCGTTATTTCCAGAGCTGGCGGTCTGTGATGCTACAAGGTACAAAAACATTAAGTTCACATGACTTGAATTTAAAGTGAACAATATCACAAAGAAAAAATGACTTTGTGCTAAACTGTCACCTTTTGACGTGCAATTTTTACCTCCATGGTACAGTAAGTACAGATCACTAGTAACATTGTATAAATTATATTTTCTGGAAAATAAAGCTTCTTGCTTAAGAAAAATAATTATGCAAAATTCTTTAGAAAAATGCATTAGAGTTAGGATGAGTTTTGCTGGGACATACTGTCTGAGAAAAAAAAAGAAATTAGATTTAGTCTCATTTTGTTGATTGACAGATTTGTCAATTAGCCTAATTTTTTTCGTATTAAACTAAAGGCTTCTCGACCCTTGGTGCCCAAGTTGAATTTGTGGTACATTGCGAGCAGTGGGGGAACTACCGGGGTTGCATGGATCACGACCTGGAGTTCTGCCAGTTAGGGGGACCCAAGGGGTGCAGAGCGGTCGTTTTCAGCAACCACTCGGCGTCCTTCTGTCTCCTCTGCTCCCTGCTGCCGCCACCTGCCTCAGCGCTGCCCCGACTGCAGTGATGGGAGCGTGAGGCGTCTGTCTCGGGTGCTGGCACTTCACTCTGAGTGCCGGCATATGATGTCATATGCCGGCGCTCAGCAGTGAAGCCGTGCACACCGTGGCAGAGCAGCGAGACAGAGGCCTCGCCCCCCACCACAGGACAGTACGGTGACATACAAAGGGGTGTAGGGAGAGGGTAGATAGTGAGAAGGGGGAGGGAGAGGGTAAATAGTGAGAAGGAGGGGGGTAGAGAGAGGGTAGCTAGTGATAGTGAGAAGGAAGTGGGAGAGGGTAGATAGTGAAGGAGGGGTGAGGAGAATTGTAGATATGAAGGGAGTGTAGGAAAGGGTAGATAGTGAGAAGGGGTGTGTAGGAGGGTAGATAGTGAGAATGGGGTAGGGAGGTAGATAGTTAGAATGGGAGGTAGGAGGGTAGATGAGATAGGTAGGAGAGGGTAGATGATGAGAAGGGAGAGGGTAGATAGTGAATGGGGGTGAGGAGAGGATAGATAGTGAGAAGGGAGGGAGAGAGGGTAGATAGCCTGAGAAGGGTGGGAGAGGGGCTAGATAGTGTGAGAAGGGGGTAGATTGGGTTGGCAGTGGGGGGGCCCTTAACAGATTCTCGCACTGGGGCCCTGAGGCTTCTAGTTACGCCCCTGATTGCGAGCTTTTACGGCGGTTCTTGAGGTATGTAGACCCACTAGCCCCTGTGCCTCTTTATCAGAGGTCTACCTGGTGGGCCACAATGACAATGTGTCATTTGACCATTTAGTGGTCAATTTACACCATGGCTGTCTGTGGTTACAGACCTCCTTAGCAGTGGCGTCGGCAG
>VKOC01001939.1:0-12753 GCA_009364415.1 Spea multiplicata | reverse complement strand
CAAGGACAGGTACAACCACCCAAATTTCAAAGAAAATGGCAATTTAAAATGTGTAAAATTTGTTAAAAATCAGTTTGTTGATTATACAGATAAACCGAACTCTCCTGTCTATAGCATCCTGGAGAATGCCCTCCTTCTCTATTCTTATATATTCCTTTGTCCTTTTATTTATTAAGCTGTCTGGAAATTATTGTTGATGTTCATGCATAAAAGAAAAAGGGGAAAAAAGCGTATAATTATCATGCGATGATACACACAAAGTAATTTGATAAAGTAACATTTATACTCTTCCTCGCTTAGTGCATGCATACAAATATAATTTGGAGCATAATTGAGATGAAGGCTGAACATAATGTGGGCTTTCTCAGCGGTGGCCCCTGTCTAAAGCAAAAAAAAACAAACAAGTATTGTGTTATATGAATGAATACGGTTTTAAAATAAAGAACTACTCAGACCTATAAAGCAATATAAAATGTGTGTGGGTACAATATTGTCTTTTGATTATGAAATACCTTTTGGTCACGAGGAGGTTATAAAAATACGGGATTGTGCTTCCTAACGACGGAGAACTGGGTGTATATTTGGCCATAATATACACAAGGAGATTAATTTAGGGTGTGGAGAAATATCTATCATACAACACGCAACTAAAGCTTTGTATAGTGTCAAAAAAAGCCTTTCAGCTCTTATCGTATACAATACAATCTTGTGTTTTGCTTTACAGCATTAGCTGCTACTCTGGATTTCTAGCTTTGAGTTCGCTTAGTTTGTATGTGGTGCATAAGATGGTGAAAAGGATTCTTTTTTCACCTGCATGCTGTATTTCTACACAATAAAAATGGACTGTATTACATTACCTTCTTTACATAGCACCAGGACATTCAAAAAATGCTTTAACACGAGGACATTGTAATGTAATGTAACTGGACTTTGGAAGCAAATGGTAAGGATGATACCGTGTTTTAATTACACGCTTACATGGAGATGTTATACTTTCTCATACAAGCCCAATTTAAGGGTCGTTGACCAATGGGCTTACTAATTGCCTGGATGGGCCACTTGCAGATACGTTCCTTGATGATCCCTTGTTATGAGAAGGAAGGCAGGCGCTCAGATGAATTGATGCACATGATTTTTAAAGATGCAGATTTATTGTAGATGGTCTTGAAGATCCTGCAACTGACAGATATAACTTTACATAGCACTTCAGATGTTTGCTCCAGGTGCCATCCTCCCGTTTGCACTAGCTTGTGGTTCTGGTTTACTGGATGGTCCCTAGGCAGCTGCCTAGTATACTTATATGGTAAGGCTGGTCCTGATTAAGATGATCCTGGTCAAGTTTTCTATAGCTGCCGTATAAAAAAAATAGGAGAACATGATTTATTACCGTATAGTTATAAGGAAGGTCCATTGGGTCTACAAAGGTCACACAGGATCTTTAGTGTTGTTGCGCTGCTCTCTGATAAAGAGCAGGTTAAAAAACATTTTAAAAAATATTCAATGAAATGTTTGCTCAAGACACAAGCGGAAATGGTATCACCACCTCCTAGAACTCAAACTCGGGAAATCACTGGGACAGCCGCCAGGAATACCAACAGACAGACCTACACACACACAAAAAGAGGCTGTTGGGAGAGAAACATAGTTATTATGCCTTAATGTCACAGAAAAGCTGCTTAAAAGGGAACTCTTCTCTGCAGTCTTCATAAGAGGAAGAAGAAATACAATAGAACTGAGTGTCTTTGCCATCGCTCAATGGAGATGAAGATCTTACTCATGCTATGCCTTTATATTTGTAAGTAGATGATTTCTGGATTTGTGTGATTGATTGTGATTGAAATGGTTGAGTTTGGAATTCTATTTTGGCGATCTGGTGGATGTTCTATAGATGAGACTATGTGAATGTGTATGTATAATCGTCACATACAATATACATCGTGTTGCAAATGATAAATATCATGATTATATCCAGTGTGTATCTGAAAGTCAGACCATAAAATATTTCAATTGAAAAGGACCTGTTAGATTTATACAGCAATACTTTCTTAAAAGAGAAGCAAATAATAGATATTATTACTAACATTGTATACAAAAAAGTTATAATACGTACCTGCTTTGCCCTGTCTGCAAAGTCATGGGTTTAATAAGTAACCATAGTAAGAAAAACGCCTACCGGCAAACTTGTTTTAAAAAAATAGGATTAAAATTGAAAAGAAAAAAATTAACGCAAACAATATAATAACTTATCACTAATATAACTTGGTGATACAACATGAAAGGGTTATTTTTTGCTGATTTGACAAAAAATAGGAAAAAAACGAATGAACCCAGCGTCAGATTGTTAGATTGGCTGCGAGATGATATATTATTAATATAGTCCCAGAAATGCATTCATTTCCATACTTTTTTTTTAAAAGTTGTGTATATGAAAGTCACATTTTATTTAATATTGTTTGTTGAACTCTTATTAAGTTTTAATTATAGTTATTAGGTTTTAATATAGATATTGTGGCTTTATTAATGGCAACGTCTAAGATCTAAAGAACAAAAACTATTCATAAATGCAGCCAACATCATCGCTAGCTCCTGAAATATGTAAAATATTAATGCTCCGATTTATCGGAAAAACGCTAGTGCATTTAGGTGGCTGAATGCACAATTTTGAGTAATCAACTGAAACATTCTACTAATGTTTTGCTTTAATATGCTTTAATATTTTTTCGCCCCAGAGGAGAATAAATTTTGTATCTTCCAAAAATAATTTTGGCCAGTATCGGTAACTTATTGGCACTTGCTGTTCTGCTGATGACATGAAAATCAAATGGAAACAATTTTGGAAACAATGTACCTTTGAATACTAAGATACTGAATACTGAATACTACAGTGAATAGGAGTGGAAATGTCCCAACATTTCATCTATAAGCCTTTGTCAAGGGAGTAGTGTTGTTTAATACTATATGAAAGGTTGGGCTGTGTCTGGACATTTATTTGTTAGACATTATACCCTAGAGGTATGAAAACATTAAAAAAAAACCCTAAAATATATAACCTTAAAATACCTCAACGATACCCCAACGATAGAAAGAAGACAACCACATATTTTCTGAGGTTAAGGACATGCCAGATGGATGTGCTGGAAACAGGAGAAAATAATTTATTAACTAAATATTATCTTTGTTAGCATTATTATTAATAAACATTATGGCACAGCTTGGCCAAGGTTGGCATTCAGATACCTTGTTTCCAATATTGTTCTCCATTTTATTCTCATGTCATTAGCAGAAGAGGAGAAAAGTAACCATGAGCATCCAGACCAAAAGCCCGATGACTGAAGGGCTTTCATCTAGCTATTACTTCTCCTCTTTCAAGGAGCCAAAGCCAAGACAGGTGGTGGCCTCGTGCCTCAGCCAAACCAACCAACCCTAACTCTACATACGGTAAATCTATCTTTTCTACTTACGTTTTAAAATAGATTGACCACAGCCAACGTCCTTACAAAACTCCTCACATGTCAAATGAACATGATCCCACTTTAATTGGAAAAAAAACCTGTAGGCACTTTTCCTACACAACAGCATTTTTGTGTATGTATTTTCTTTGTAACCCACTTAAAGTTTACTTATTTTATGGTCCTAATACAGGTAGCTTACAAAGTGTTAGAGCCTAACATGTCGTGGATTTCGGTATTGTGTTCTATAAATGTGTTGACCACCAAACTGCCTGGCAAATGTATACCTAAATACGCCATCATCACCCTTTTAGGTCCATTCACAGCCACCATTCAAGGGTAAAACTCAAAGAAACTCAAGATCTCCCTTTATTCCCTGGAAATTTGTCACTTATGTTGGATATTTCTGAGCCCTCGTTGGCTTCACTGGGCGTTAGGTCTCTCAACCCAAGAGGAACTACAGAGGTCCTTCTTATGGCAGAAACCCTCTCATAGACCATGTTATTCTGTCTAAGTTATATTTTCAAACAAATTATATCTGAATGTATAACTTTTTGGTAATAACTTTCCTTTTAGGCAGAATATCATATATCATGTTGTGTTATAATATATATTATTGTTTCATACATATATTATGATACATGAGTAACTCTTATTTAAAAATGCCAGTTTGAAACAGGATGTGTATCCTGTACCTTGGGCATTCTATTCCGTAAATATTCTAAACATTATACCCAGTTACAATGTGACACCCCTGTGATAAACTCGCTCGCTGGTTTTCCTACCCCCCTTTTTTTGCTATTTTTTAATTATTATTTGACATTTTTCAATTATTTTTGGTTTCACTGAGTAAATGCTTGAAATAATCCAAAATAAAGTGAGAGCAGGTGAGCTAAAGGTGGTAAAAGAATATTCAGAAGAAAATCAGCTGATTTTCTTCTGAATATTCTTTATAGACGCATATGATGTGCTCGTTCCCGTAAGCATATTCATTTTACCTTCAGATCCCGATGTACGGTTATTTACACGCTATACATGTTCTACTACCTATCATTTTCTACATTGTAGACTAAACTCTTATTACCTTATAAGTGGTTGTAACGAGTTTGGACTGCTTCTTCATTGATATATTTTTATATTTTTACATCTATAAAAACCTACGTTTCTATGTTTGCAGGTTTGAAAGAAATCGAAGGCAAATCTCATGTGATTCGGCGGAGGGGGCTTGTGGACCTGGCAGAAGTTATCTCCTGTTACACTGGTAGATCTTCATTTGCTTATATTGGGTATGGGTGCTACTGTGGAGTTGGAGGCCAAGGAAGGCCAAAAGACAGGACAGACTGGTACGTAGATGATATGGAAGATGATACAATAAGTAATTCCTCTAGGGAATTTAGTTACTAAATCACATTTCAATTCACTGTACATTATTAAAGGCCCACCCAAGTTGCTGAGCTGGCCTTGTATAATATGTAGTTACTTTGAAAGAGTTTTGAAAAAATTAAATTTTATACATTTCGTCATGCATTTTTTGTGTACTATGGTGTAGATCATAATACGCATTAAGTCCATACACCTAGCACTGAATGAACATTGTGGTTGCAATAACTACCACCAGTTCATAAGAAAAGATTGCCGTTGGCCACTGTGCTGGGGACGGCCTGATCCCTCAGCTTGAAGTAACATCTACATTCTTCTCCATTTAGCAGCAAATAAAGATGTGTTCCTATGTCAGCCTACGGAGCATAGAGATAAAAACTACAAATATGGCTGCTTGTTGGGTTGCGCTCTCATGCCACGTACTTTTCTCAGAATCCAGAATGTAAACCTTAGGTCACCTCTTGCACACTGCGATGTTTTATTTTATCTCAGATACTGTTAGCCTTTAAATACGTTTTATGTTTGTTTTGGCCGAGTTACATAGACACGGGTTATTAAAAAACCCCACTGCGTCAGCAGCAATTGCCTGTATATCATATCATTTGACTTCCACATGCCATTGGAGCTCACAGTTAATGAAAGTTACCTAATGCAATGCCAAGTGAATTGGTGGTTAGATACAAAATAGGTTTTTTATATATGTTTTAGCATTTTTATATTTTGACCATACATTGTATCCAAGTATTTATCACACGGACAAGAGTTCCAAAAAGATACTCTGATGGTTCCGTGATATCATCCATCATAATTGGTCAGCCAATTTCAACATGGTCAATGAAAACTTGTAATGTAAAGCATGCCTGTTATATTGGTCTTTAGCTTTTGAGGTTCCATCCAGTCAATTTGAAATAGATGGAAAAGTTTAGAAAAGTGTTATTGAGGGAGGCGTAATGTTCAGCTAGAACTGGAGAATTCCTTGACTTCCCAATGACTAGGATGGACTGTGGATTTATGGAACGTCTTGAGTTGACATATCGAAGAGATCTGCTGAGGGGTGTAGCAGGGATGTCCCAGTCTTATTACGTTCCACCCAAGCTCACCGAAGACTTTTGCAGATTTGATATATTATTCGATGCCTTTTAGTAACAAATGTACTAACGTTGAGGTTTATCCTGCTTGCCTTTTCTCTGTAAGGTGCTGTCAGCAGCACGACTGTTGCTACGACAGAGCAGATGCAGCTGGCTGCGTCACCAAAATGGGTCATTACAGCTGGACCTGCAAAGATAACGCGATGAATTGTGGTAAGTCCTGCCGAAACCAGTCTTCTGGGACTCGTTTTTACTTATCTGATGGGAACTAGAAGGAATTTATATATATTTGCCCTTAGTTGGTATCAGATTTATGAAATTGCCTTCAGACAAGAATATCGTCGTTCTAAATAAAAGATGAATTTCAGAGAAATATTTTTGTACATGCTTTGTAACCAAAGATGAGCAAATGTGTTAAATTCAGACATTTTAAGGGCACAATGATGGAAGCAAGTTACAGGGAATGTAACGTCAACCCTCTATAATTGCAAAGCCAAACTAGGACACGTTTTAATTATAGTAATATTAAAAATGTAACTTCAGCACATGCTGCTGTCTCCGTATGATTAAATTTATAGTAGCCTCTGCTGGGCACACTTCCTATCATAATTATGGCTTGCTGAGCCAGCAGGATGGTGATGAGTGAGAGCCAAGCCAGAACTCAGAGCTTCCCATAAGAAGAATGCCCCACCAAAGAAGTACCGTATTTTCTGAATACCTTAATATGCATTTAAAAAAAAAACAATAAGAAAGAAAAAAAAACTATGTCATATTCCTGCGCAGCGCCTTTTAATGATGTCTATGAAGTTTGTGCTGAGCCGGCACAGAATCCATAGCGTAAATAGGCCAGTTGGAGAGATCAAAGATCTCCCTTGTAATCGGTCCATTGTGCGGTGGGACCCCGGAGTCTACCCCCCCCTGAACCTGCCACCCCAGGCTTAGGCCTAGTCAGCCAGGGCTGTGATGTGTTACTGCGCACAAGGGGGGTCTTCTTACAGCTGGAGCTGATTGGCCAAACACATCGCCTGCATGGAAAATTAGATTCAAGTAGGCAAAGAAGCAAATGAATATGGAAGGGTTCAGTAGAGCCCCCCATACATTTACAAAGGGGTATTGACAGATCCAGGGCAGCAAAAGAGGGAAATTAGCCCCCCCGATAGACAGCGGCATGCTCCAGAAGGAGGGACAAAGAGAGTCCCGACACCTGAACTTAGCTCTTTATTTCCTTTATTTCCAGCAGGAAGCGAGGTTAAGCGAGGCCACTGAACATCGCATTAACTGTGCGCCAGACTGAGGCGTTAGTGTGTGTGTGTGTGTGGGGGGGGGTGCCATTGTGTGACATGTGGCTTTGTCTGGGTATGTTTTTGTGTGTGTGGGGGGTATGCCATTGTATGTCTGGGTGTGTTAGTGTGTGGGTACGCCTTGTGTGAACATGTGGCTTTGTCTGTGTATGTTTGTGTGTCTGGGTGTGTGTGTGTGGGGGGGGTGCCGCTGTATGAGCATGTGTCTTTGTGTATGATTGTGTGTCTGGGTGTGTTAGTGTGTGTGGGGTATGCCATTGTGTGAGCACGTGCCTTTGCCTGTGGATGTTTGTGTGTGTCTGGATATCTAAGACAAGAACAAGGACCGATTAAGCTTTGAGTCTTTACATCAGGAAAAACAGAAAGACCAGATGTGCTGAACGGTTATCCGCCATCAAATATCGTGTTTCTATCTTTAAAACGATACAGACTTTCATACACTTTTGTCTTTCAGATGAGGCGATTGATAAATGCCAAAAAATGGTGTGCAAATGTGACAGAGAATTTGGGAAATGCCTAACGAAATCAGCTTATAACAACAGGTATATTCTTTATCCAGACTTCTTATGTGGAAGTATCTCTCCACCATGCAGATATAAACCATAGTATGAAGCGAAGAAGACAAAAGAAATCTTGTATATGCGAGATGCACTAAACGTTAATGTTACATTTATTCGGATTGATGAGGAAATGAAGAAAAAAATAATAATAATCTTGTGCTTTGAGGAAAAATAAACGTTGACATTGTAGCAGTATATTGGGGTATGAAAACAACCAGACGACAACTGTCAATCACTCTGCACTTTTCTTGTTCTATACAAATTGTGACTAAATTGTTTTTAGCACTATAATATTATATCATATTTTATAGAAACACTCCAGGTCCCATTACATTTTCATGGCGTCCACATACGTCTGCCCCCCCCAGCTTTGCACACCCTTCGGGAGGGGGGGTCTAATGAGACCACCCGTTTATATGCCTAGATTTTAAAGGGACAGCTTTCCTTCCACTGATTGGCTGTTCTAACCAGCCAATCAGGGGACCAAAACAACAGACCACACAAGGGCAATCATAAAGTAAGTGATATTTTCCTTGTTTGCAGGTTTATTTACTATTTACTTTAATTCCATTCAAATGAGAGAAGTGCCCATCCTCTTTTTCTATTGGAGGCAATGTGATTAGTATTATATTTAGGGGAAAGTGCTAACATTTGGCAGAATCAGCATTTCCCATTTCTTTGGATGTGATTTGTTCTACATTTGCCTTTATAAATAAGATAAATAATAGCTAAAATCTGCTTAGGTGCAACACATGAGGATTCTGGTGCCGTTCCACCTACTAAATTGTAACCATATGCAGCATTAGGAATATAATTCCTTGTACTGGTGAAATTCAAAACCTTAAGCATGTAAAAATTTGCGTTCCTGAATTTTATGCAATTTTGATCATTTGTTTTAGTTTGTAAAAAGAAAACAACTGACCAATTCTTTTTGTTGCATTTTGTAAGAAGGCTTTAAATGGCAACAAAAAAATGACTGCCTTTTGCAGTAATTACAGTGAATTTAGCTGTAATCTTGGTCTACACATGTGATTATCCTGGATATATCCGCATTTTCTTCCAGCCAAATATTTAACTTTCACAGCAAGCTGAAAATAAACTGTACTAGAACATGGTAACAAACCATTGATTAACTCTGAACACCACAGGAAAGTTGAAAACATGTATTACATAAAGACTTGAGATTTTTCCAGGGACAATGTGAATTGCCCTTCCAAGCTAAATACATTATCAAAAAGCATGAAAACCTGACATATGTAAGTGCTGTAATAAAAAAGAAAAAATAGAACTGGGTAGGGGATTATGAATGAAAAAGCATTCAAACCTTTCTGTCTCTCATTCTTCCTTTCTGGGTATGAATGTCTGGTAGTGTTCCAATGCTCGCAAAAGTCGCAATAAAAGGTGTATAAACAGCAGCAAATTTGCACGTATGGTCAAAGGTATGTGGAAACCCCGATTAGTTAGAGTTTAGTTGTTTCAGTCACACCCTTTGCTAAGAGGTGTATAAAGTCAAGCACATAGGCAGCCATCTCCATAGACAAACATTGGCAGTAGAATGGGTTGTACCGAAGAGGATGACACCTTTGCCACAAGTCAGTTTGTGAATATTCTGCCATGCCAGATCTGCACTGTAAGTGCTATTATTGTAAAGTGGAAGCGTCTACGCAACAGTGCAGGCATGAAGCAGTAGACCACTCATACTCAGAGGGGGGGTGCTGAAGCATGTAGCACATAAAGTATCCCTTCCTCTGTAGCATCACTCACTACAGAGTTCCAAACTGCCTCTGGAAGCAACATCAGCACAAGCACCGCACGTTGGGAAATTAGTTTCCATGGCCCAGGAGCCACACGCAAGCCAATGGTCACTATAAGCAATGCCAAGCTTCGGGTGGAGTGGTGTAGAGCCCACAACTGGACTCTGGAGCGGTGGAAACGTGTTCTCTGGAGTGATGAATATTGCTTCACTATCTGATCGTCTGATGGGCTAATCTGAGTTTGGCAGATGCCAGCAGATCACAACCTACCGGAATGCCTAGCGTCTATTGTACAGTTTGATGGAGGAGGGATAATCAGGGTTTGAGTGAAGGATGTTAGTGGTACAGCAGGTATGGAGCAGGTAGCCAAATATAGCTACCTAATGTTTTATATAACGCCATCAAATTCCGTAGCTCTGTACAACGGGTAAGACAGGACATAACAAGTAGTATGTAATATAACAATATGACTTACAGAAACAACAGGTGAGGGGGCCCTGCTCAAAGGAGCATGTTAAAAAGACCGTGCTGACACAGCCTAAACTCAACCAATATAAAATGTAAAAAACAGCAAAAAAAAGTATACATTTTTTTAGGCTCACAACTTAGTTCTGTGATTTCCATGGGGTGCGTGTGCAAAGTATATAACTACATATTGCATATGCTTACTATAGGGGGAAGCTTTGAAGAAATTCAGTTTTAGCTAATTATACTATTTAGTTTGTTATTTATGGGAAATAATAATGAGTGGGATGAATGATGTCTCTCTGGCAAGTTGAAATGTTAGGATGTTCGAAGAAGTGATGGCAACAACAGAATGAGGGGACAGCTCAATAAACCCATTCTAACCTACACCAAGAATGTGTCTGCGCAACGTACTCCAGTATTAATAACTTTCCAAAACATTTACACGAGAACAAAAAAACAGGAAAAAGACAAATTTGCAATAATTGTTTATTTAAAGCACATTAAAAAAAAAAATCTGTTTCAACAGTACTACTAAAAAAAAAAAAAAAATAGCTTGGAGCATGTTATACGTCACAGTGACGTAAAACAAGCTGCTGGATATATTTAGGTTTAATTGGTATTAAATAGAACATTTTATATATTCACAAAGACATTATAACGATGTATTTTTAGAGACCCACCAAAACCATATTTAATACCTTATAAATACAGTTCCGGATTAGCAAAGAAAAAAAATCACCAATTCATGGCAAATCAGGAGGTTTTCTTTTTTTTTAAACTATTAAAACATTTGAAACATTTGTATAGCTCCAAGATTTCATAAACCCAGTTAAATTTAAATTAAATTCAACTAAGAAATGCGAAGAGATGCGGCATAAATCCTTTCCAAATTTGAATTAGGAGAAAAAAAGGACCCAGATGGAAAGGTTTCTACCCTAGCATCGCGATCCTTTTTTGATTTGATTTTGATTTGATTATTTTGCCAACGTAACAAAAAACAAGATTTTTTTCTTCCCCGCATCTGAAATGAACTTACCACAATCACAGCAAGAAATGTCAATTCTAAACATAAAGGAGTTTGTTCAGTAAAGAAAGAGTTTACAGGAGAATGTGAAGGAGAGCTGTGGCTTCAGCTCCTTGACTTCATTATACATTAGGAAGGGTCAACCCCATCGAGCGTTTGCTGCAGGAAAAGCTTGGCTGGCCCTGTATGCTGTGAAGTTAAATCAGCAAGGTTTTATACATTGAATTATGCATTATACAGGGCCAGCTGAGCATCACATTGAAGAAACTTTCTAGTGGTGGCTCTTCATAATGGATAGTCAAGTTAAAAAGCACATGTTTTTGCAAACTCCGCCTTTAGTGAATTAACACCAAAATGTTGCTATTTACGAAGAAGCGGGAACGTTTTAAAAATGTCTAGTAAATTAAAATAATTTGGGAAAACAGGTCGTCTTTGTTATACTGACATTCTTTTTTTTTAGCACAACATTTTGGTAAAATGTTTTAAAGCCACTCACTGTACAAGCCAAACTATATAATATAAGCTCAGGCCACTCAATTATTGCACAGTCCACTAACAAACCGAAATTTATCATGACCACTTATTAGCAATGATCCACTCGCAGGACCATAGTTCATATCACAGGACACCTTGTATTTGCACTGGTTTAAAGCAGCTGTACAATAATCCTCGTGTAGAACATAAAAAAGTTCACCCAAACTAAGTTTTCCTCTCATTTCTCTCTCAAAAAAAAGGGAAACATTGGTAACGGTTGATAAAGGTGATCTTGCCCAATAAAGTAAAATATGCTCGAAAATATCGTGACATTCTACATCCCTTGACAACTCTTAGCTTGAAAGAAAGTAAAGTCTTGTCTTTCAGTTCAGTGTCATGACTTGTCCGTCTGTCCCCCTGGTGCTTGACTTTAAATCACTTGCGTTTCCAGTCTCCTAATTTCTTTGACCACCAGGTCAATGTTTATGATTGGGTTAAAATACAAGGCCCAGTAAAACAAGCAGTTGCAGACAAACTGGGGTATTACTGGCCAGAAGATAGCAACAAAAAGCCCTTGAGTTGACATCTTCCAGAAATGCCCCCACATCAGTCGAGGAAGAGACCTAAAAGAAAAAAGGGGGAAAACAAACTGTAACTGTGACAGGTGCAGAGTCGTAGCGACCTTATGGTTGTCATTGACACTCGTCACATTGGGTTTCACATAAAACCAGTTAATACGTACTTCAGTTCCCTCCTTGACCACAATCTCCAGAATGAGAATAATTCCAGGACCGAGTGTAACATAGCATTCACAATAATAAACCGAGACGTCCAGTAATGAGCTTCTAGCCAGTCCCACGCAAACTCAGCAAGAAGCTGATACGGAAGAAACAAGTATTTCACCAGGAACTCTCTCCACTGCTTCCATGTTGGATCATTGAGATCCTAAAGAAAAAGCATACAACAGAACATTATATTACATAGACCAGGGAAAAGAAGAGATGGGTGTGCAGTTTGCAATAAGCAGCCGCCAGTGTAAAAGCTTGACTTTTATTTCCCTTCCCAGCGGTTTAAAATGTACCGTCGCTTTGAGCCGCTATCAAAACCGGCCAGTTATTCTGATCACCAGGTCACAAGCAAACTTTTTTTTTTTTACATACATTTTTTTTTACATACTTGTTTTGCATCCAGCCTCAACACTATGAAAAGGATTTGTGTACTTTTCAACAAACACAAAAACTTTCTTAACTTAGAA